>JAPQRN010000836.1:40967-56944 GCA_037367275.1 Coranthus polyacanthus | reverse complement strand
TGTCTATAAACAACCTGCAGTAAAACAAGCAAATGTGACACATATTCTGAATGCGCTGTATACATATCCAAAGAATCCTCATAAAACTGGAATAATATCGGCATATCCCACATGTTTTAGTCAGAAAATGCTCCATGCAGAAAAAGGCCTAATTCAGAATATCCAAATGGAATTTTCTGTTTACATGACACCAAATCTGAATATCGTCATATTCAGAATAATAGCAGAATATTAGTGTGCATGTAAACATACAGTACAGCTAGAGTGGAAGCCCACAACACTGGCTGCATTTTGGATTGGACTATACCCACTGCTAAGCAGGAGAGCCCTGGCCATGCTACTTCCTTTTCCCACCTCAAAACCTGTGTGAGTTTTTCAGCAGCTACCTCAATCAAGATAAAATACAGATAACGTATGAAGACAAAGCTCGTTGTTGGAAATGAGCTAAATGTGTCTCTCAGCTTTATCCCCGTTTTGAGAACATCTGCAGCACAAAGCAAGAAAAAGTTAGGAAAAAGTTTGGAAAACATCTCTACAGCCAACTTCCTTTGTAAACTTCTATCTGAGCAGGTGAAAAGCAGAATTCAAACTTTTGGTTCTGCTTACAGAAGCACATACCGTACACAGTAGCATATTTCAGTTTTGTGCTTGTTTTTTCTTCAGCTAAAATCTTTCACAATCGCTGAGAACAATGTGCAGGATTCTGGGTTCCACAGTTATTGAGGCCAAATGTTATTGTATTATTATTTTGTATAACTCTATAATCCCACAATTGAATTTCTTTAATGCACAGAGTCACCGACTTAATTTTTTTTACTCTCACTTACATAAAGGACTACAAACTCTCAAATTGACAGTGACATACTTAGGGCAAACTAAAGGTTTTATGCTTTTCCAGAGCATAGTAGAGTAAATCCTCTTCAAGACACTTAACATCATCACCCCACTTGTTCCTGGCCTTTCCATTTATGTTGATGAATGCAAAAGCTCTTTCATAGTATTTTTTTTTACTCAGATTCACATACAGACAACTTTATAAATCCCACCAGGGGCAATTTGTTTGAACGGCTTGCACATGTGAAAACACACAGTAACATGCAGACACACACTGAAAATAGATAATATATAAATAAAATAAAATATTTCAAGGTGCTCATTAGGATAAAACAAATCTAGAAATAAATAGAAGATGGTAATCAATGGTTTGATAGAACTCATTTTTAAAAAATCAAATTTGCAATGGTAAAAAAGATTTCTTTTATTTAAAGGTTTTGCAGAGGGTATAAGAGATACTAATCAGGATAAAAGAAACACATCCAAACATCTGTCTTCTTATATGCAGTCTGTAGATTGCTATTTTCTAACTCGTTGCCTTCTCATTAATATTTTCTTGTGTGAAAATTAAAACCTTGCATAAAAACCGGTGGAGAATAACAGTGCAAAAGGTTCTGGCTTATTACGATGCAAATCTGATAAGCACAAACAGTACATTTTTAGCATGAGCGTCCTCAGCAGGGATCAAACCACATTCTGTATTAATACTGAAATGTATTGCTTTCTTTATCTCAGAGCACCGGGGAAGGCAGATAACACACGCAGGTGAACGTTCAGTATGCCGGCCGATCTATAGATTACGCCTGTTTCACAATGCTCTGTACTCCAGTAAGCTGAAGATCATGCGTAGATTGCCGACAGCATAATTCTCTGGGCTATCTGAGCTCATCTGCAGTGTTCTAGCTGTGGATAAGACAAACCCAAGTCACGGCCGTGGGATAGGCATGATAACTGATGTGGTGCTCAACAGATTAAATCTATCTTGACCAGGGGCAGGCTGCATACTAGATAAGGCCATATGTCACTGTCTGCGGGCACAGATGACCTGAAACAGCTGATCTGGTGTCTGCTGGTCTGCGGAGAGTTTTTAGTATAATTTGTTGGTGTGATAGACAAACAGAGAGACAGGCAGATGGATGTTTCTTCAGAGTGTCTGTTTCTGCCCTTGCGGTTCTTTCAAACACAGCCAGAGTTTAGTGCCTCTCACATAATCTTGTCTACTCAAAACTGATAGTAAACTTTGAGTGTGGGTGCAGCAGGGCTGTAGGTACAATACATGCTGACTTTGGCGTCATTCCCCACAGCAATAAAAATAAAATAGTGTTCTTTGCTCAGTGCTTCAATATTATATCAGGTGCGTTATCATCTTTCTCCATTTCTCTGTTCATTTCTCCTTCTGTCCCACTGGTGAATTGATGTTGTTGATGCTGAGGACAATATTAGAGGGGATATAAACACTTCTCTAAAGAAGACAAATCTCTCCATAGAATCTCCGAGCGCTACAGATGCCCCAACAACTGTACTAGGAAATAGATGGCACACATAAAATAGTGCTCGTCTCTCAGAATAAGGCAACAATATTCTAACACATAAACCCCTGGTGTGTGTTTGTGGGAGGCAGTCTGGGTGGTTGTTTACTTTACCTTGAGGAATTCACTTATGTCAGTCATGAGCCTAAATTTAGGCTACCCGACATCTCATCTCATCTCATCTCATCTCGTATACTGATGCTGTGGATGTATGTATCAATTTGTTCGATTAGATTACTGCACACAAAAAGCGGAAGTAGGCTCCATCCATTGGTTTGTGAACTCCTGTTCGGAAGCCGTGAGTTTGTCATTTGACCAAACGCCGTCTTGGATTTTTTGGAGCCAGAAGTGACCATGTTTGGGTAAGAGCAGTGCGGGGTTGTCATCTAATGGGGTTTAGTCAAACATTAATATCAAATGCTTATGCGTATGCTCTGCACACAAATTCATAACTGCTGTGTTCATATTCTCTTGCCCCAAATTAAAACCAGCCAATTTAGTTTCCTGGGTTCATTTTATCGCTGCAGCACACTGAGTGAGCATTCTGACTTGCCCCTATGGTAAGCTATTGTAACATCTAAATAGAGCATATTTCCTATCTCTCCTTTTATATCTATGGCTAGCATGCACCAAGAAAAAAAAAAAACAACTCTGGAGCTGATGCACCTATTGAATACAGCCATTGCAAATTAAAGTAATTCCACCTGTGCTTCTCCCGTAATGAGTCAAAATACCTGCTGTGAAAAAGGTCTATAAACTGGAGTTTCGAAAGTCCGACTCAGCAGGTAGCCTGCTGTCAATCAAAGCCCACACGGGCAGCGCGGGTCAGTTATATAAAAATGCATCCCCCATGCACATGCCATAAATTGATAAATTAGCTATAGAGACCAAACTGGTTTTTTGTACCAGGATGTGCACATGTTTATTTCTGCTGTAAAGGCCATTTTAACACGAGGGACTATGGGGACTGACTCACTTTAGGAGGAGACTCAAGGGGCTATTCAAAGAACTACAGGTTTTGGGCACGTCCTTGTTGGCTTCATTTTTCAGGCCCAGAGGCTGCTGCTTGATGAATGACCCCAAGTGCTGGGAATCTAACTCCTCAACCTGGGAGTAATACTCTCATGCTGTGGCAAATGACCTGGGTGTTAAAGCATATTGTGTATTCCTGTAGCTCCTGCATTTGGTATTTTAATGCATTAATGCATAAGGAAACAAAGATTCTGTCATATTACCCTCTATATTGTAGGTTAATTGTATGGGTTTGCTGCCAGGGTTTTGTTTGTGAATAAATTAGATGAACATAATTAAGAGTTTTGAAATCGCAAGTCTAACAGGGATGCTACAGAAACATGCACACATACATATCAGAAGTACTAAGATGTATATATCTGCATGTGCATCAAATTGTTAGTTTATTGTGTTTGCGTCTCATCATGAAAACCTACCGAGTCATCTGAAATGACAGCACTGAATGTGTATACGTTACAGTGAACTGTGCATGAAAACAGCTGCTTTTCAATTCTCTTACTTGTATAGTGAATGACTGAGGACCCATCTGGGCAACATTTTCTCATCTCAACATCAGCATGGAAGCAAATTAGCGCAATGCTACTATACAAGATGGATATTCTGCTTCTGCCAGAACCTTCTGCAGCGCCAGCACAGCGGTTTCCATGCAGGACCTTGTGTTTTTAGACGTATATAAGCAGCCATGCTCAGTCAGTCTGTAGATGCCTAATGAAAAATTCATACTTTCAAACTATTCTGTTTATTATCATAATCAATGCTGTCATGTGATGTACGGTCATCTGCAAAAGCTTCACATAAATCTCATCTGCTCCAACAGCAGTGGGAGAACTTTCATGTTAAAAACCACTCTATCGACTTCTATGTATCCATCCATCCATCCATCCATCCATCATGCCTGTTTGTGCTGTCCTTGAGTACACATTCACTGGTAACATACTTTAGATAACCATAACCATAAGTAAAGTTAAACTATACATAATGATATTATTGGACCATATTTAAGGTTTAACTACTCTATGTGTGTGTGCACGGTTTTATACAGAAGATATTATAGCATTATAAACGGTTGGGTTATTATGTATGTCTTCTAGCATAATCAGCGCCATGTAATGTACCGCTCAATCCAAGTGATAAATCATTGAAGCCAACAGCATTAGAAGGCTGTATGTCTACACACAGAGGCTGAGGTGTGATCATGTTAGTTAAAGCAGTCTTTTGAATCCCACCCAGAAACTGAATCTTCCATTAAGATCTTGTGCATCAGTCGCATGGGATTTGTAATGAATTAGAAATCACTAAAACCAGTCAAACTTAGGAGACACTGACAGTGCTTTGTTTGCAGAGTTTTTATGCATGCTGTGTATCACAGACTTTTAAGTAATTCAAGTTTTCCTCCAAATGCACTATGTTCATTTCAGTATGCTTTGAGTTCCAACTTATCACGAAATTCTTTCCATTCTCATCATTGGAAATGGCAAAAGTCACTATTTTACAAATTACTCATTTTAAAGCAATTCAGCTCCATGGTCGAACAACTTCAGCTTGGATAAAAAACACATTTTATAATGAGTGAGTCTAAATTATACTGCTGCAACTGTATTATTTATGTTTGTGATTTGTGATGGGAGTATATTATTTTATTCCATTATGTGTTTCCCTCTTCATGAATTCCTAGGGTCCTCTTTGCCTCACATAAACTACTTCAAAGTGAAAAAAATATTTTTATTGTTAAATGGAGTACAAAAATATCAAGGAACATAAATATATTAGTAGCTACAAGTAATCCTTCCTTTACTGGAAATAATGCCAGGTGTTTGGACTTCCCCTGAGGTCAAAATCACAACCACGGAGTTGGTCCGAGTGTTTATTACTGTCACTTGTAAGATGGAGAACCTGCAGAGTCTAGGCAGCAAAATCAGGCAGAATGTTGAGAAGCCTGCGGCGAGGTTTGACTTTGAGTCTCTCGAGTCTGTTTCCTGTCTCCCTGCTGCCCACTTCCTGCCTGTCCATCACACTGAAGCTCGGATTGAATATGACACGTGGCCTCCACACAGACACCGAGGGTCAGACTTCCTGGGACTTTTACACTTTGTTTCAGACACATTGTGCACCTGGAGGCATGTGTGTTATTTATCAAACAATCAGTTCAGCCGGGAAGAGAACTTCACTTGTCATCTGTTTGAGCTTTGTATGTCACCAGCAACATGTGCTTTCCTCTGTTTTCCTATGGCATTCACGGGAGGATAAAGTGTGCTTCGGTATCATTCAGCTATAGTCTAAGTTCACTCATTTAGAGCTCGACGTTTTTTGCTATGAAAAAAATAATGTGGATAATACTCTCCAATAAGTACTGCGACAAAAACATCAAATTGCCTCGGGACTTCCTGATACAGTATCAGCTGTATGAGAGCCACCCCCGCTCCTTCTCCTCTGATACAAGCATCTGCCGGACCAGTTGCTCCATCTGGACCCGCTCCTCCTCCTGTGATGCTCTTCTACAGTTGCAGTGGCCTGTGTTATATAGATCTAATTCCCTCAGGTCCTGGTTAATGTCTCTTAATGCATGTATTTGGGGAGAAATCATCTCTCCCGTTTGGAGTAGTTAGCTGCAGTCTGTACATTTTCATGCAAACTGTCAGCGTCAATTTGCGTTCACAAAACTTGCAAGGTTTTTTTTCATATTTACTGTTTGTAAGTGATACCACTGAACACTTGTTCTGAAGCTCCCAAACATTTCACTTCTCATCAGCAGAGGCTTTCACAGTTTTCACGGAAACACGCACTTTAAGGACTTCTCGTCCTCGTGGTTTTAACGCCAGCAGTTCAATCTTCACTACTGGAAAAAGGTCACTACACATCAACAAGAAAGCATGCAAGTTCTAATAAAAGAAAAACGTCACTGCAACTATGGCCTCACAGAGGAATAGAAATTGGTAAGATTTTATTGACACCAATGCTATTATCAATTTTGTCCAATTCAATCAGTGTAGGTCTTTATCCCTTCCTTCTGTAGGCCCACACAGGTTTTCAGCCTCAATACAACCGCTTTCTAACCTTATCTGAGTCTGAATACAGTTTAAACACTCACTACTACAAACACTGAGGTTTGGCTCTGCTGCCTGGTGATTAGTCCAGGCCTTTGGTTATACAATGTTAACATAAGCCTTTAGGCTACGGCTGTATGCCTTAAAATAATACAATAAAACCTGTTAAATAAAAGCTGTGTCATTAGCTTTGAGTGCGTTTAAGTCCATTTGAGCAAGTTAGCAAGTTTTCATTTTGAGCTGGGTTAGCAGAGAGACAGACAGATTGATGTTTCTCTGACAACACATAAAAGTAAGTAAATTATAGTAAATTCAGTTAGTTTCAAACACGCAATATGAGTCCATACACCGGGAGTGAACTAACAGACATGCAACAGGCCTTAGAGGTTGACACTGGCCAGCGACTGATTACCTGTTGCCCATCTAAACAGATTACACTTTGTTACCTGTGACGTTAGGAGATTCATCTTCTGTTTTACATTAACTTTGAAGTGACTGAAATCGGCTGTCGCTTTCTAAAAGACAAGTTGGAAACCTGCCAAAACTTGCTCCGCGGTACTTAATCTAGAATGTTAAGGAGCATTGACTAAATTGGTTGTAGTCAGACAGTGAGTCCAGTCCTGAATCACGTATGCAGCACGTTGTCGCCGAATGACAGACACACGGATCCACTGGGAGTTGTCCAGGTATGCCTGATGGCCCCTGCTACCAGTGCCAGGTGCTTATACATAAATAATGCAACATCCAGAGGAAAACAAAAAACAATTTCTGGAATAATGAAAGACAGAAATAGTGAGAAATGTAATTAAAAGAAAGCACGGGATACATACAATCATAATGACAGAAAACAATAGAATTCAATTATTAAAATGATTAAAAGAAGGTACAGTACACCAGAATTACATAGCAATAAGCCATACAGTACAATAACAAAAGAGTGCAAGTTCAATCATAGGCATATGAAAAGAGAAATATGTTAAACTGTATTTAAAAATGTCTACATTTGGGGTAAATCTAAATGCTGCTTCACCATTTGTAATCCTACTCTCACTGTAAATTTGTAATAATTGGCCTCATATCCACTTCGGATAGTGAGGTAGGCTGATTGAATAGGCGCGCCTGGCTTATTGTTACCACTTTCATTTGTGTTTTGATTTCCATCTATTAATAACCGATTCATATATATATATATGTTACCGAACCACAAAATTAGTGGCGGAGCCTTTAAACTGACGGAGCCTGCACACTCTCCGCGTAACCTCTATGTAATATGCGTACTGAGCGTATTGAAACAGAAAAAAACGGAATATTTGGTTTTCATGAAGACAGTAGCCTTGGCGCATGTAAACCTGACCAGTTATAGTGCTCGTCTTGTGGTGCGATTATTCCTGGTCCCACCTGACCACACCTAACAACAGCCATCCATATAAAAGGCCAAATCATTTTCAGCAGTATTGGCTTGTTTTATTATTTAAACAAAAGATCTGCTACTTCACAGCCAGTACTCAGAGTTGCATTGGCCTGTAATGGACTTGATACAGAGCTAAAGTGCTTTGACTAAGTGCTCCATCTGTCTCACTGTATCTAACACAGGTATAGCTATGTTTCCCAAAATAGAGCAATAGAACAGCATTAGGCATGGCAGAAGCTCCCAATCTCTCATCTTTCCCTCCACATAGAAACTGCTGCATCAGATGAAGACTGTGGAAAGGCAGTCATTTCTAATGTGCTCTAACTGCAGATCAATGTACCTACAGTGTACAGATTTATTCATGCAGACTGGAATATTGATGAATTATTACAGAGCATAGGAATATTAATGAGTGCTATTTGGAGGCATAATTCAGTCGAGGATGTTGATTTATCGCTGAGAGAGAGAGGGGGCGATGCACCGCATTGAAATGCCCATTTTAAACTATTTGAAGGGAAATGTGAATGAAAACTATAATTTGACTCAGCTTGTCAGCACTGTGCTCTTGTGTGCTCTTAAAGCTCAAGTCTTGTCAAATTCCAAAACAAATTTGTCAAAACAACAGAGAGTATAAGCACCGAACACTGGTATTGGCAACATGTCAGTGTCAGCCTTGAGAAGCAACAAAGGAGAATAAAGAGTGAGCAAAATTAAATGTATGATCTACTTTACCTGAAATGACAGATTACATGGCACTGGGTCTTTCGGGGAAACACTGTAATACTTTTTCCTCACCCACTATCCTTCAATGCTCTGCAAATGCAACCGGTACTTTTTCTGTCATCCCTAAATTACGCTTCTATCTGTGAGCAGTGATTCATCTCACAGCACATTGTCTTTTTCTATTTAAAAATTGTGCCTCTTGGTACTTCTTTTACCCAGCAACCTTTGTCCGTATACTCGCAAATCCTCTCTTTCGCGTCTTAACTTTACCTTCGTAGAAAGATGTCTGAGGGCTAGTACAGATGCTACACGTGGAGATATGGTACAATTAAGCGTCACACTGAGAAACACAACAGTGATGGTGACATATGCATCAGTGCGGGTTCAGGAGGGTGAATACGCTGTGGTATGGGTCCTTGTCATCTCTCCGCTGAGAATGAAGACCAAAAAGCAAGTGAAAATGGGGCATTGTGGTTTGACAATGTGGTATTAATTAACTAACAACCGCTAGCTTAAGGTTAGCAGTAGAGAAGCTGAGAGGCTCACACACTAACTGAAAAAGTGACTTGTAATTAAGACCCCTTGAGGAGTTAATTGGACATATATTTCTCCCCATTTAGAAGAGGGAAAACGTCTACTTATCACCTCCAGCCACTGTGCCAAGCTAACACATCTGTCTGTTCGCTTACTGTTTTGTGTCGTTTGCTGAGCATGTGCCGTGGAGACTTCACTGCTCAAGTAGCTACTAGCACTGGTCGATTAACAGTCGCCCACTTCACCGAGTTGCTCAAAATATTATCCTCCCGATCCGCACACTTTCATTTGTTCGAATTAGATCGTATGCTTGCACTTTGGTGGGAGGCCTTTGTACAGGCAAGCCTGGAAGGAACATAAAGTAGTTACTGACGCTTGTGTCGTTACCACAGCAAACTATGCAGATAGGTTGGCGATGTCTGGATAAACAAATCCTGTTCCGAGATCTGATCGCTTGCAAATAACAGCTCAGACAGTCTGCCTCAAAAGGCATTATCTTGATTGGGTGATGCAGTCCAATCTGACATGATCATCAAACCAACCATCACTGTGACTCAGGATGTGGGCAATACTTGTGAAACAGCAACATTCAACTCATTCAATAACCTTTAGCATTTGAGAGATAAAGCTTGTTTGCACTAATTCACATCAGAGGATGAAACACTTCCTGGGAGATCGAGTTCAGGGCAAAAAAGCATCCTATTAATTTCTGCCCCAAGAAAAAACTGTGCTCTCTGTCATTTCTGACCAGGGAAACCACATGGTATGCAGTGCTCTGTTCATTTTTGAATTGTTGGCCATATTAAATCATAGGAGCAAAAAAGAAAAACCACGCTATACTAGCTGTCCGCCAAGATGATGTTTACAAACACAAATCAAAGGGGTTAGTGGATAAATACTGGACCACAAGAGGCAACATCAGAAAGTAAGTGACACAAAAACGTGTTGTATTGTGACTCATAAATGCTGACGCTCACATCGACGAGAGAGAATTCAACCACCCGCCATGAAATCCAACGCAAAATTATAGGAAACTACACACACCCCCTCTCTCCTCTCTCTCTCTCTTTTTTGGCTTTCTTTCTTTTTCTTTAGTCACCAGACAGCGTTATCAAGACACGGGGTGAAAGACATTATCAGCACTGAAGGCATTCACAATTCAGTGTGTGAATGTGGAGGAGAATGAGAGAGAGAGAGAGAGAGAGAGAGATAGCAAGGGTGTGCATGAGAGAAAGGGAAGAAAGAAAGGAAGGGAGGCGGCAGAGTGTGTTTTTGTGTGTGAGAAGGAGAGAGAGAGAATGGGGAGAGGGTGAAATCATTAATTCCTGGCATTGAGGAAGCGAAGCTCGGGCCAGTGTGAGGAGAGACGCGCGCGCACATACACACACAGAGGTGGTTTTGTGAAGATCAACAGTGCCCCCTGTGATCGAATTGTTGAACTGTATCTTCCCTGCCACAACCATATGTGAAAAACGTTGGATTACCTTTCTATCTCTCTTTATCTCGCGTTTCAAGTTGATATTCTTTCTGCCTGTTAATGAAGCTGTCAGTAACTGTGGTTTAATAGCAGCCAGCAGCCCCAAAAGGCACGCGCATGCAGTGAAGGGCAAGAATAGAAAGTACAGACACTCTGGGAAACAAGTTTCATCACCACACTGATGAAGACATCAGTCCGTCCTCTGAGGGGAGACTGATATTACATTTTAAGCCCCAACAGCAGCAGCCAAGAGACAGAGGCAAAACTTGATGAGAGTAAACCACCTACGAAAAAGAAACAAGTAGTTTTCACTCTTTTAGCACAGATTCCGCATACACTCACAAATTACTAACATACTGTATGATCTTTATGATGCTTTAGTCCAACTGTGTTAAAGATGGACTACAGAAGATCTGTGCATCCTCGTGTGCTAACATGAAGTGTTGTCTGTTTTGTCGGTATTGCCATTAGCTAGCTCCATTACTAAGCTAACAATGGTCTTGGTTGCCTACATTCATGACAACAACCACAACATACTGATTTCTCACATAGTCAGCCACTCATTTGCGAATGACATCTACAACTTTCCATACAGCTGTATACATTATGGTGGTGTGCACACATACTGTATAGTTTCTCTTGAGAATTCACATGCTCAAGGCAACACGGCACAAAATGTTTCCAATCCATATTTTAAACGATGCCAGGCCAGGATGTATTTATAATTTTAGGACAGATTAGCATGCAAATTCTAGCAACTGCCTCAAAGCGCCACTTTGTCCTATACAAACCACACAAAGCCACTGTCATAGCTGTACAACATACCTAGACTAGATTAAAAAAAAAAAAAAAAAGGATGGTGCAACTGTCTGCCATCTCACATGGCAACAATTAGCCAAGTCCTGCTAGCAGCTTGCTGTGGTCTAGACAGTGTAGCTCCCAGGGTGACACGAACACACAAACCCTCTGCCATAACAAGGCGGTAATTCTGTGAGGGGTGCAAGTTGAAGTCGCTTAAGCTTCTGAGGAGGATATCTCCAAGATGTCTCTCTGTGTAGTTATTATAGACATGTCTGACTGAAAGAAAGCTGCCATAAAATCCCGGGCTACTGCCTTTATTGACCTTATAATGTCTACCAGCCTGACTCCTGCTGCATTGTGGGCCAGTGTCTATTTGTTCTTGATTTTTACACCTGTGCGTATCCACACAGGTGTTTTGAGTTCATTTGGCTGATAAAAGCTCTGCTGAAGTTAAATCCTGGCAGAACTACACTAGGAGTATGTAAGGTCACACTTCTAATTTGTAATCGGCCCCGCCCTAGAGGCTAACGGAGCTAACAGGAGATAGGAGATGCCGATCGAGTACAGTCTGTACATGCCCACGCCGTCCTGAGAAGAGGTCTAATCAGCTAATGATTTAAATCACCTGTGGGTTTGCTCTGGGTGGGCAGAGCCATTAAAGCTTCAGTAGGCAGTATTTTTGCCGTCGGTGGGCAAAAAGTCAATCAACTTTCAGCGTTGTAATTCAAGTGGTCTGAGAGGAAACAAGACTTCTACACCTCCACTTGGTTCCGTTTTAGACGTTAGAAAATCTAGCTTGTAAGGGAAGGCATGATAAGAGTGGGTTGAATTGTCTAAACGCTAAGGAAAGGAGCTTCAATACTTCTTTTAGTATCTCCTTTAGCATTGGATACTCCTTTACGCATTAACAGAAACAACTACATGACAGAGACGCACCTTTTGCATCTTATGCCATAACTTACTAATATGCTTCTATGTCTCTTTACTAATAGGTAAACTATGGTCCGTTGGTGTTGTTGATGTAAAATGATCAAAGCGAAGTGAAGTGTTGTCACATCTTTCTTTGACTTCATTACATTTTCCATTCAGGTCAAGGAAAAATTGTTAGGAAAAGGAGTTAGTGGTAATGTTTTTGGACTATTTGACTGTAACCTGTGGCAAAAGCTTCACTTTGAAAGCTTTGAAATGGATCGCATCACCCATTATCTTCAGTGGTTTAGACGGAGAGGAGCGAGAGCTGCAGGAGAAGGGTGTGTATATTCAAATTCGGGCATTATTTTTCCTGATTTCTGCCTACTATCTTTAACTTTAGCATCATATTGCCCCACAGTCAAAAGGAATGAGAGTGAAAGAGACGCATGTTAATTGGTATGAACAGACAAAAACATGAGTCACGCACAGGCTCAGAGGCTGTTTTTTCAGTGAAATGGTACCATTAAATATTGACGACTGGCTTTAATTTAGTTTATATAGCTGTTAATCCACAATTAATAGCAAACTCTTAAAGTTTCCGTTCTGTGCCACTGTCCTGCATACACACGTATGGTATTCATAACACTGAATTTGAACCATATTAATTACCCAAGCCATAATCCATGTGCTCTTAATTTTCCCTGATCCCCAGCCTCTTTTGAATGCAGAGGTCAGTTTATATTTAATCCATCAGTGGAGTGAGACCAATCGTGTCAATATTTAATGGTTCCGTTTCTATGGATAACTGCCTGTGAGTCACTCTTTACTCAGTGTGTGTGTGTGTGTGTGTGTGTGTGTGTGCGCGTTGGTTAAACCACAGCCTGAAATTGTTGTGACCTTTTACAAGGGAGAAAGTGGGAGGAGGAGACAGAGAGGAGACCAATTAATGCACAAATTTTCATGTAGTGAAATAAATCCCTTGGGATTACAGCGCAGTAAACCAGTCTGTGTGGGCTGAAAGCAATTTTTAAAATTCAAACCCTAACACAGTTGAGCTAATTTTATTTTATTTTTTTAAATTCTTAGTCAGACCCCAGAGTCACTCTGACCCCAGAGTGTTTTGTATAGGTTTTTAAAATCTAAACACCATCCAGACTTAAAAACTTTTTTTTTTTTCATCACTGAAACATAGTAAACAGGTTTTGGCAGCTGTGAGTTGGTCAAACTCCTGAGACAAATATCCTCAGGGAAGAACAGCTCTCATATCTGGCTGTTGAAGGCCAATCACTGCCAAAACTCACTCTGGATGTTTGCTCTCTTCTACAGGAAACCCATGGACTTCTGGGCACTTGTTAGCCATGCAACTTGCAGAACAGACCGATACTTTCTTTATGTTATGTCTCAGCAATAATGACAAGATGAGGCTTTAGATTAAGTCGCAAAGTGCTAAAGTGCTCTTTGCAGCAGAAAAAGGAGAAGAAAATATATCACTCAATATGGGTTTTTTTTTTTTTTTGTCAAAAACATCACTTACAAGAGCTTGAAAATTGATTTAGTGCTATGTTTGAACAAATCAATTGGCAATTTTAGAACATAGTGATATGCTTTTACAGTAATGTGGGATAATTAACACCTTCCAAGGTTTTCCTCGGGCAAAATGCTAATCTTGAAATGCATTTGCTTTTTTATGTTATACATGAATATCACTGTGATCCCTGAATGTGCACCTTATTAAATTGAAGCAACTGATCAATGTTCTGCAATTGCAATAATCTTTTACTTTTATCATCCTCCCCATTTTCATGCCAGTAGCTTAAATAAACCTAAACGTAACGTAAAGAAAGTTCTTCACCGTCGCCATTTGTCACCAACTTCTTGAAGCAGTGTGACATTTTGTTTAAATTAGATGTTAGTCTACAGTCTCCCTTTTTGATTCTGTCTCATTAACAGTGTCTAATGTCTGCAGAATGTAAAGAAAACACACATCAACAGTTTGAGTACTACAATTGCTCTATTAATGATGTGATATTGCACTAGGACGAGGTGTGAAAGGTGACAAAACAAATAAATAAATGAGTCAAAATAACAGCACAAGAAAAACATTTGTAAAAGGCAGAGTGGAGTGAAATGCAGATGAAATTTGTACATCCTCTTGTTGGCTATTTTCTGTGGCTTTCAGCAGTGAAGGCCACTTTCACTCCAATCTCAAAGGCTCTTCATTCTGGGAATTATTTCAGGAAAACAGTCAACCATGAATTTTTAAAAGCACTTTCAATTTTCTTTTTAAGGCCTATTCTGGCAACATCCACTGTGTTTTGCTGCAATAAAACAACACCTGGCAGTAACCTGACTGTGTTGTGTCCAAGTTTAATCAAGGCAATTATTTTTTTCTTGCGCAGATTGAATTCATATGAAAAGCATATTCAGTTTTTTTTTTTTAAATCTACTAACCACTCATAAGACTAGCCTGCTGTCTCAATTCTTAGAGCAGAATAGATCAAAACAGGATGGACATTTTGAGTGTGCCTCGCTAACATGCCATTAAATATCTGTTAGCAATACTGAAAATGAATGAGCTTTAATGATTAGCAACATTTAAATGCTGTGAGTTGAAACTTAAACCTTTAACTTTAATCATCAAACTTATTGACACTGATCACAGAAGTGAGTCAGTGTTGATATATATGTCCTCATCAAGATGAATGTTGCTACAAAACTGAGTTGGATCAACTGACTGCTAGCTAACAGGAGTAAGTAATTAGGAGTACGTCACTTTGTTCATGTTCCTCTACTTGTACAGTACTTTTTGCATGGATTATTTAGCCATTATGTGATGGTATCTGCACAAGGAGAGGAACAAATGGGTGTGATTCTGTGTTTCTCTGTGTTTTTCATGGGGACAAGGAGCAGACTGCAGTTACAGCTATTTCTAATAGGTTTCTACAGTTCGTCTCTCGAGGATACAAACACACACTGACACACACAGTCATTATTGCTCTCCCACCATTCTCTAGGTATTTCATAACCTTTGCTCCACCTGGACCCTTTCACAACAGAAAAAAAAAATGGCAGCACAAAGCACAGAAGAAAGACATACAGGGTGGGAGGCACTAGTGGAGGAAGGTTGAAAAAGGAGAAGAGAAAAAAGGGATCTCTGGAGAGGCAGCATTGACTCCGTCAGCTCCCGGCTGAAATACTCCCCTGGGAGCTCCAGGGAAACCCATTTTTACAATTTACAGTGGAAGAGCAGTGATGGGACGATGGATAGGCTCACACAGAGACAGGGAAAAGTATGCTACTTTTAGGCAGTTTAGAGATGCATGTTTGGACCACTTTTGTTTGTTCTCATTTAAATACAATGTATTTATTAGGATTAAACCCCTTGAGATGAACCATTTTGTTTTTTAATCAGTCCAAACATACACTCACCAGCCACTTTATTAGGTATCGGGTTGGACCCACCTTTGCCTCCATGGCACGCCGTAATCAGCAGACTGGATGAAATACAGGAAAGCCTCGACTGTGCTAGTTTATAAGATATCACAGAGAAAAGTATTAACAGAAAATCACAACATATGTTGGTCATGGGTTATGGTATGAAGAGGAGCCGTTTTTCAAATGAACTGAAAGTCTTTCCTGCTAACAAGGCAGTAGAAGAAACTACTACTACTACTACTACT
>JAPQRN010000836.1:20400-36506 GCA_037367275.1 Coranthus polyacanthus | reverse complement strand
GATTATCCACCCGTGTCTTCTCACCCCTATGTTTTCTACAAAACCTTTCAGCAGGCCATGATATTTATTTCAATACAACATTTTTGTCATACATCATCATCATTCTTTGGGTATAATCACATAATTGTCTGTATAATCATATAATCATAGTCCTTCGTTCCATTGCGAGACACATCCATGACGGCTAATATGGTGTTTTGGCAATCAAACAACCTGTGTGAAATTCAGGGATGTCCGAAATTTAGGATCAAATTCTCAGTGTGACTGATGCAATGACACACATCTACAAACCAACTCAGCAGAATACAACATGATACCTAATACGGCAGCCGGTGCATCATTTCTTGACATGTTGAAATGAGAAAAGACGTTTGTGGACTTTGAAACCTTGAAAAACAGAAAAAGCACTGTCTGTGCTCAGTGTCTTCTCCATATATAAACAGGAGTTATTGCTATGATGACAATGAGGACGTGATTCTGCAACTATACCTTTTTTTTTCGACGCTTTATCATGGATTCGTCACACAAGAGCTGTGTCAAAATGATATAAGGCAATCTGACACAGTTGAGACCCTTCTCGCAGAGTGTGACATGCAATAAACTTACTTGATAGGTGTCGGTGCACGGTGTAACACCATCTTAACCCACCACTTTATTCAAGCCCACCGACCTATGGCTTTGAAACAGCCAGAAATCCAAAGCAATTCTCCTCAATACTGCGTGGTCATGCAGATGCAAGACTCTAAACAAAAAGTGGATGAATTCAGAGCCCGATGTCGCGAGCAGCAGCAGTTATTTACAGCCAATTAAGCACCACCCATGGGAGAGAAAAACAAAAAGGGATGAAAGGAAGAAGCTGGAACATTTCATTGACAGCTCACAAGATAACAAATTTGTATTTCTGCCTCCTCTGGGACAGACTTCTTGCGTTATACCTGGTGTACGTCAGTGCAAATTGAGCCTCTGATTCTATGGAAATGGACAGTAAAGCCTTGATACTTTTATTGTAGAAACATCATCTCCTATAGAACTGCACTAAAGCTGCACAAAGCTTTAAATGTTTCTGTGATGAAACTGTAGCTGTAAATGGCACCCATTTCTGAACTGACTGTAAACCTGTCACCTCTATATGCAACACAATAAGCGACAGGCGATGATAGAATAAAGCAGGTTGAGGGAAGATATTCATTTGAATATTAGATAATGGTGATATCAGAATAAAAATGTCTTTAATCCATATGGTCCTCCAGTCCACAGTTATTATCGTTAATGAAAACATGTTTTCAAGAACTGAAATACGAATAAAAAACAAGGATTTACAAAAAAAAACAATAACAGAAACTGTTGTATGTGTATAAAACTAGTTCAAATAAACCAAAATTATAGAGAAATAATGTCATTGTCAGTTTGTTCTATATGACTTTTTTGGGGTGGATATGAAATCTTCCTTCTTGTTTTTTTAGCTGTGCCAGTTTTACACCAGCAGTTGGCAAGCATTTCGTCATGCGTGTCTATGTTAACAATCCATTCATCCTGGCCTCATGGTGGTGAAAGTTGGGAGTAAAAAAGTAAAAAAAAATCTAATTTAAAAAGAAAAACTAAACTAATAAGCCAACTATAAAAACAAAAGGTCAAAAATACAAACTAAAGAAAAATGCAAAACTATTATAGCCTTGCTCAAGACAAGTTACATTGCATTATATAAACACTCAAAATATTCAAAAAATGTTCAGTCACCTTGTTAAATAAATTAACTAACATTTGTTCCTCAGTGAGAAAATCCATAATCTCTGAAAATGTAAATAGCCTTTACAAAAAAAACACACACACAACATGTCTCCTGCTCTTCTAAAAGGCAGCAGCGATGGCTTCAAGTTTCCACACCGCTCTTGTAAAAGTTGTAGACTTGAGAGGGTTTAACATAGTTGTGATGTCGCAAATCCTGCTTGTAATACACACCCTAAACTCTGATTTTGTGTGAGCACAGAGACGGCTTCCGCCTTCAGTAGTCTCTGCACAGACATCTTTCTGCACAGTGAAGCTCAAACATCACTGTGAAGAAACATGAGAAGTGTTTGTTTTTCAGATAAACTTGCAAAAATGGCACTATTGATATTGACTTCTGTCATAGCAGTGCATTCAGCAGCTGCATCTCACCTCTACTGAAGAAAAGTATGTCTTAGTTTCAAGGCTTCATGTTGTACTATGGAAAGTTCAGTTCAGAAGTTGCTTCACTTGTCTTCCACCCCGCACTTATGTCTACCATGCCAGGCTCGGCAATAAGGCTCGCCCACTTGTAAAATGTCATGTCGGGCAGCTAGATCTAGAAATTCCCTTGTCTGATCGGGCCAGGGGTAAGAAAGAATTATACATATTGTTTTTTCTGGAGCACCTGATGGCAGTGGGTAAAGACGCTTATGAGATGAAGCACAAGCAATTACCTCGACAGGAGTTGAGTTGGTTGCCATTAGAGGAAGAGCTCAAAGCGTATAAAATTGGGTCATTTTTTCAAAGGCATGTCAAACCAAGTTTCTAAAAAAAAAAAGGTCCAAAAGAAGAGTGTGGACAACATGTTGCCTGCGTGGCAGCAAAGAGGGCTGCTGACAACTCCTAAAAAATCCTAACAATTAACTTTAGTGTTCGGGGCAGGTAAAAATGTATTTCAGGTTGGTAGATTTCTGACTGACTTGCCCGACCAGGCAAGTGAAAAAAAAAACATTAACGTTGAACCCTGCCATGCACCACACCCCTCCTTTCCTGACAAATGTTCTCCTACCATCATCCTTCCCCCCTTTCCACTCTTTAGTTACAAATCACTTTGACTCCTCTGCCTTCCCTGCCATTTCCCTCTAAACGCTGACATTCTACTCACATTTCTTTCTTGAACCACTAGTTCCCCATGTTCATTTCTCAGTCTCACCTCTTATGTTTTCACTGCATCCTGCCATCATCTCCTCTGTCTCTCTCTGTCTAGTACCTTAAAGACCCGAGCTTCGTTTCATCTGTCTGGTCCTGCTTTAAAGCCTCATAACCGCGCACACACATACACACTTGCCTGTACAGTGACCTGAGGACTACAAACACTACAGCTGTCTCACAGATACTCATAAAGCCAACCATTCCAAACCAAAATGTGTGTGTGTGTGTGTGTGTGTGTGTGTGTGTGTGTGTGTGTGTGTGACTTTATATTAGATGACACCAGCAAAGCTCAGTATATTTGTTGTGTTCTCTCTAAATCCCATTAGTTTAGAGCAGTATGAGCAAGTTTCTCTGCACTAATCAGATTCACTGGAGAGTCTTATTCCAAGCTGCAGTTCTATTAGATTCTTGTTTCCGTAAAAATCAATGAGTTTGTCAAACTGAAACTTTGATGGTGAGGTAGACTAAATTAGACCAGCTACATAAAAGCAAGTAGAACACAATCCAGACTAGTGATCAGCACTATATGTGCAAAATGTTTAACTGTAGTTCCAGACGTGAATGCAGTACAATTAACTTACTGATCTACTGTTACTTTGCGGGATTTATTTTCTTATTGCCCCCTCTTTTAAGTAAATGCAAATGAACTGTAGCGTAATAAATAACTTAAAACCAGTTTCATCACCAAGAAACTTCAAATAAAAATCTTAACCTTGAAACAATTGCAAAGGAGTTGTTGTGCCACTATGGACCATGTGGCGAGGCTGTTTTTCAGCAACAGTTCTGAAGTCAGGAATCAAACTTTAACTTCAAGTTTTAAGTCCGTATTGATGAGAGGTTGTTAAAGTGCTCATAGTAATGGAGATTTGATTTGAACACCTGCTATTCCATAACAACGCCATCTGCTGAAGAAGATACTGTGACAAACAAAAACTCCGGAGGAGGTACCGTTGACCTTGTAGTGAGATTAGTCATTACACTGGTGATATTGTAAATACAGTTTATAAATATGGGTTATAATAGTTCCAAAGATTAATCTTTCACAGAAACTACAATGTTCAGACATAGTTTAAAAGGTGCCTCTGGACTCCTACAGAATGAGATAGTGGGATATAAGTAGAGTATATTGTTAAGAGGGATGAGATTACCAAGTAGTGTTCATGTCATCATTTGTTGCAGTGCAGGCAGATGAGAAAACTTGCTTAAAACTTTCAAATGTGTGAAAATACCGTCCCTGTCTCCTGAGCACCCTCAAGATGCTAATGCAGCTACTGAAGCTTGAAAAACAGCAAAAGTGTTGCGCTACAAGGTCTCCAGTTTCTCAACAACACAGAATGCTTGTGTTAGTGTAGTTACAAAGGTGGCATCTGTAAAACATACTGTATGTCCTGCCAAAGAGACGTCTGTCTTCCGCGGGTTCGAACACAAATTCACTTGTGTAGCAGGCAGCTTACCCGTGTAGGTAGTAGTGTGGTGCGGTTTAAAAGGGTGTTGTAGCGCTACGGGTAGGACCCTGGGTGAATGATTGAAAACACATCAGCGAGCCTTGTCGTTGCACTGGGTGGCATGTTTCTTCCACTCCAACCATCACTCTTGACTCTCCAGTTCTGCCTGGCAGCCACTTTGCCGTCTCCAGAGACGTGACTGTCGTGATCAGACTTTGGAACTATTTTGTTAAAAACAAGTGTTGCTTGCCATTTCAAAAGAAACATATTGGATAGTGCAACAAAGAGGTTCAGTGGTGTGTGTAAACTATTTTCAGACAACAGTGAAGCTCTATAAGATACATCAGGTAACAGATACATGGACAATCCCGTTTGTATGACAAATTCACTTCTGGGATTCCCTCAGGATTTGTTGACAATCACAAAAACACAGAAAACCAACAGATTACTTAACGTTCATAATGAATGAATTAAGATGAATTAAATAAACAAGCATTTCAATTACTTAAAAGTTCCAAACAAATAGGAAAATAGTGTACAAAATGTTTTTTTGTCAATTTAAAATCCATAAACTAACTGGCTGAGACTCAGCAAAAATTAAATAGTGTCCTTTAACACAAAACCAAACAATGCAGGTGCGAAACTAATAAAGTATGGTTTGTTTGTTTGTTACTCAGAAAATCCTTCAGCAATCAGTTGAAAACACGAGCCTGGAGATGAAACTGGCTGGTGGCAACAGCAGACATGTAGGCATCAGAGCCAGTCCAATGATTGTCTCCTGGGTCCTCTCCTATAACGAGCATAACACTCTTCCTCTCATTTTTCTCATCTAAAAATCTCTTCATCAAGTTAGCAAGCTCTAAATTAGCTTACAACGGCAGCACACATTAACGACACTTAGTTACAAGCATGTAGAATACCGCTGCACCAACCACCATTAACACGTTACTGTAACACACATATTAACAGAACAGTACCGAGTCTCTCTCTCTGAAACACACGCGTATGGTATTTATTGACCATGTGTGGTTCTTCATGTGTTCATCACCGGTGTAGTATCTGAGCCTTTAACCCGCTATATGTCTTCATGGGTTTGACGTGTGTGGCTTTGTTTGCTGATTGACTCCATGCATAGTTAGAGGCCTCTAACTGCAGGAAATTTGGGTATCGATTAGATAAGGGGCTCCTTAGATGGAAACCAGATGTATTTGACTCAGCTTTACTATATGTATGGGGACAGTGACATTGCTGTTCAGGGGATTCCATATTGGCTTTGGGACCTCTCCAGGCTGTCCATGGTGCCTGACTGACGCTGTACTTATTTGTAATAAACCGTTTATATACAAGCAAGACGGTGTCTGCGGAGGTTCCTTCTTCATCTTCACATCATCGCTTCACAATTAACAACACCTGTTAAACTAAGCTTGTCTTGTTGTCACCTAAAGGTATCATCTCTTTTCTTTACTCCACTATGGAGAGGCCTTCACATCATCACCCCCAGCATTTTCATTAACCACTAATGCAAATCATATACACGTGTACAGGCTATACTGTATCTATAAATGCAAGTAAAGAAATGTGAACATAGACAACCACAGCAAACAAACTATTTATATTGCAATGAACTTAATAACATGAGTAAAAGCTACAGTTTTATCCTCTTAAATTCACTCAGAACTCCATTAAACATCTTTT
This sequence comes from Coranthus polyacanthus, assembly GCA_037367275.1. Classification (NCBI taxonomy): domain Eukaryota; kingdom Metazoa; phylum Chordata; class Actinopteri; order Kurtiformes; family Apogonidae; genus Coranthus; species Coranthus polyacanthus. The sequence continues at coordinate 30,447 of JAPQRN010000836.1, read as the reverse complement.
TTCATGTTTAAATTAGTCTTAGGGTAATAGCCTACTAATTTGAACATTTCCTCACTTATTCAAGTTCTTACCTCGCCTACTATTTCACCCATTTGGTCATGTGCGCGAGTGAAATTTCAGACTGAGCTACACTTGCTTGTCTGGTTAAAGACAGATGCTGAAACAGCCTGCTCCGCTATTGCAGATTAATCGACTGAACACCGCCACCGCGACAGAGCAGATGAGCCACCCACACAGCACAGGTGATGAAGGAGGGATGTGACACATCATCTCTCAGGTAGAACAGCTGTTTTTTCTCCGCTAAACTAGTTGACAGCTCATTTTTTCCCACTTCGTCTTAGTTGATTCCTTCCCCTAGGCCCCACTATGATTTCAAACCACTGCCAGTTTGGGAATCAGGAGAAAGTTGGACCCTCTGTGCCAACACTCTGGGCCTCAGGGTGCAAAAGTAGTCCTGCTTCTGTTATCATCCCTCCACAAGAACCACTTAGACAGGGTTTTCGCTGACACTCAGTCTGCTAAAATTCATCCAAAATCCTGTATCTACGGCAGAGGGGAACTTTTCAACCTTTAAGAGGATAAAAACTTTCACCCACACAACCATCTCTGAATAAACCGGACCAGCTCTTCACGGAAAAACCAGCTGAATCGGCAGGGGAAGGACTTCCAGTGAAGTGGCTGACTTTTCTCATCGTGTGAGCTTCAGCATTGGTATGTTTCATAATAAAAGCCAGTGGTGCAAAGTCTTATTTGGTGAATTCAGTGGCGTTTAACTGGTTTCTTTCCCCGTGGGCCAAGTGGATCATTAGTTTTGCCTGGCATGGAAAATGAAAATGGACTCATAATATAAACCCACCTTCCTACCGCCAAAGACAGTCGAAGGGATTTTTAAAAAATAAATAAAACATGTTAAAGTTTACTTCTTTTGTGTCTGGAAGAGTTTGGTGGAATGTTTAGGATGTGATCAAGCGCGGTGATCACAAATAACTCACGACTTACGAAACCGTATCTACACTGGAAGCATTTCAGCTGCATTCAGTTGACTGGGCTTGTGCAGGAGCAGATATGGTAATATTTCATATCAGCAACAGATTTTGTTAGCCGAAAAAGCAACATTAATCTTTTTTGCATCAAGGCCAATTTTTCCAACTTCTTATCAGCAACAGGAATGCAGCGTAGCTCGCTGAAATGTCACACAAATAACATTAAACATGGCAGATTGTCTGATTGTATTTTTCATACAGAATACAATGCTGTAATATAAAAAAATATATACAAAAATGAAACTCAAACACTCTGTAGAGATGGGTGGCTGAATGTCTTGATTATGAAAGTGCTGCATTTACAGCCCGTTCAGCTCAGTATTTTGTGGCTTTGTGACATTTTCTGTGTTCTGTGTGTTCCTCCTTGTCAGAACAGCATGGACCCAACATTTCTGTTTTTTGTCTTTTGTTAAGAATCCGGTCGTAATTATTTGATGATGACGTCCAGCAAGATCAAGTAACAATGAAAACTTAAAAACTGCCTTTATCTGCTGAACTGCAGCCCTTCAATATCTCATTTGCTTAACAAAAGGTCTTTATTTTTCCTAAAGCTTCAAAAGCATGACATTTTTTGCTTTTAAGGTGTCAGATACAGTTAAATACGGTTTGAATGCTTAAACAATGCCTCTCGGTTTCTTTTGGAGAGACCTGTACAGACTGCCAGTTACAGGCAGACATTCAACATGTAGTAGCTATGACTGATGCTGGAGAGGCACTGAAGCCCAACTGGGGATTGTCCAACATGGCATTCACAGAGCACAGCTGGCATGACTAGCGAGACTTTGACAGCTACACAAGTTCACAGGGCTGTTCGCAGATCTGCACCCGCGTCAACAGAACCAACTGCAAAGACAAAAGTCGACTCTACTGTCTACAATTTTTGGCCAAACAGCTGAATGATAGAGGTCAAAAGCATGGTGCTTGAGAGCTTTTGATGCAATCCAAAAATCCATTTACTGGGCCACAGAAAAGTATTAACGTGGCACGCTTCCCAGTTCGCTGCCTTAACAACAGCCCTCACACCAGGTCAGATTAGAGAGAAATCTGTGGCGATGCTGCAAAGACAAATACGGAATATTGCTTTCTGACACAAAGCAGGTAATGAAAACCTCCAAAGTAACTTCAAACCACAAGGGGAAACCATACAAGAGTAGTGTAAATACCAAATGAGATGCACCGAATGCACAGATTGCAAATAAATACGCACCGCTAATGAACACACATACTTCCCAAATATTAAATCAGAGGCAAAATAGGAAACTGTGGAGCCAGCAGAACACCTGAAACCATGCAGAAGCCATTACTTAAATGCCCGTCAATTTATGCTCATCACAAACTGTGAGGATAAATCCGCCAACAGCCACAGAGCCAAGCGACTTGAAGTGCCAGGCAAACACAACCTGTCATAAGGCAAAAAAAATGAAGCCACAAGCAGCAAAGTAGCAGATGCTTGGATACTTAAACAATGGTGAGTCAAAACCCAATGAATAGCCTCCTGACAGAGCGGTCACAGTCTGTACTGTTCAGTATACTGGCATTTTAATTTTAAATCTGACAGTGCAAATGTAGGGCGGTGATGACTTTTTCTGATAAGTTGACAATGATAAATGATTCTTTTAAAGTGCAATCGCCAGCATTTCTTACATGTGTTTTTAAATGCATCGCAGGCTTTTTTTTTTGTGTACAATCAAAGGTTTTAGAAGACATCCTTCTAAACCTCTAGCAGGTGACCTTACTCAGAGAAAAGGTAATGGGTTAATGCGCAGCTTTTCTGCAGCTATGGAAATAAATGTCAAAGCAAGCCATTCCATGATAAATGGATACGACACCGGGTCCACATTCCACTGTACTTCGTCTTTTAACAGAAATTTGCAGACCTCTCCTAATGGGAGCACACACTCCACCGGTTTTAAGAAAACAGGATGAGAAAGGCTTTCTGTAACAAAGTATCGCAGCTATTGAGTTCCATTTCATGGTGCCTAGGCTTCTTCAAGTATTTTGAGCCTGAAAATAAACTGAGATCATTAAAACACACAAAAAAAATGTATTCAATTATGAATGTGTGAATGAAGACTCAAGGTATTTTGCTGCGTTCGTGCTGTCAAACGTCCCTGCCAGTAAAAACGCTTTTACAAGTAATCCATTCAGATGAGATGCTGAAATCAATCCTGGTACATCTACATGAAATATGAACCGCACACACCCACACATACACACACGCCCTTTGCAGAATCGATCCACCAGTGAATTTACGCCCCCCTATAAAACACAAAGGTCAATATCATATTTGATAATGAGAGGCCATTGAGCATACGTGTCACATAAATGCGTGGCCTTTTACACACGTGCTTCCCGATTATATTAGGTTTGATCTTGAAATTTGCAGCTCCTTTCACCAACCTTCATCAGTCTTTCCTTCTTTCTCACTTTGTCAATGAGATTATTTATCCACCACAGTCAGATTTGCTGTGACGTGACTTTGTATTGCTCATAAATAATCACTTTTATCTCCATTTCTCTCATTTTCAGAGGCAGTCTACACTTAAAAGACCTGAGAGTAAAAGGTGGGGGCCATTTGTATCTAAAGGCTAACAACAGTCTCTGGATGCTGGTCTTTAGGCTTGATTGCAGAAAGTTGTCATTTCCGAGTTGTTTTCCCTTTCAGCGACCTCCGGCCCTTATTTACCTGTCCAAGAGGGAGAGAAAGTGATGATCCACTTGTTTAGCTGTGGCCTACTTTGACTTTTGTCAGCACAGAGACCTCTGCTCTGCAACGGTGAGAGGTATACTAGAGGTGTTGATTCCTTTTTCATGACAAAAGCTTGTTGCCTTTTTAACTGCTCTGACTGTTACCCTGTCAAAGCCCTCATGTGAAAACGGCATGCTGTTGTAACTCGCCTGCAACTGTTGTTGTTTCATGTCAGCTTTTTGGAGAAGATAATTGTGTTTGCACCTAGCATCCTGCTGCTGCTGCTGGCATCCCTTACTCTTCATATCAGCTGTTGACTCAGACGTAGCTCCAAGGCAGAAACTCTACAGTGAGTGCTGCCGGCAACTCAGGACCACGGTGGCTTTTCTCAAGCGGTTAATTCACCACAGAAATGCCAGGTTTATGTGTTTCCTGCCTGTGTCCTCATATTTTCTCGGGTTCCGATTTGTTGCTTTGTTCAAACATGGACTTGACACACTACGATTCTGTTTTTGTTTTTTTGTTGGGTCTTTTTTTTTTCTTTCAACATTTTTAATGCGTGACCTGTGTTAACAAACATTTAAGATAAGGTGATATACTCAGATACATTTGTCGGTGCATAATACATAAATAAAAATAGGGGTCTGTAAATAAATAATTCACCTCTCAATTTGTATTTGTTCTTGTATTCCACTTTTATCAACTTGTTTGTCAAAGCTGGAAAAAAAAAAACTGAATGGAGGCGATGTTCATTCAGAAGCTTGTTCTACTGTTGCTTTGTTGCCACCGAGCAAGAAAACTGTGTGTTCTTAGGAAATAACTTACTTAGAGATTTTACTCCTGAGCAGCCTTTGTTGCATAGGAACACAAATATTTTTTTTCCAGGCAGCCAATGTGTCCCTCTGTCCTTCTCCATATAACAGAGTGTTCTTGCTGCCTGAATGTATACAACACAGGACGTTGATTTTAAAGAATGTGGGCTGAGTTAGGCCCACATTCTGGTTTTTTTTATCCAGACTAAATGATGTTGCTTACATGGCAGCAAAGACGCCACTGACTTCTAATGTCACAGAATCTCTCTCGTTTCCCATCTTTGCCTCCTCTTACTGTTTCCTATCTCACTCCTTTTCTTTTTCCACTCACTTGCGTGTACCAGTCAATAGTCTTCCACTCACCTGTTTTCCCTGCCACCTGTCACGCTCACCTGATTCCTATCCTGTCGTTTTTTACGGCTGTATATCAGCCACTACACACCGTCCTCTTGCCACATCCTCTTTCTGCTTTCCCTTCTGTGAGCTTTGTACTCTGCCTGCTCGCTTGTGGTTATTTTGCCTATGTCTGCCTACCTGGTTCCAACCTCCACCTGTCCTACACCCTGCCACAACAGGGCAAGAGAATAAATATTCTTTAGTCTTTAAGTAACACTTAGAAACATTTACCTGGGCTGCACAACTGACTGGAATAACACAACTCTGTAATAAACTAGGTGCAGTATTGTAAAAAAAAAAAAAAAAAGGTCCTTCCTACTAAGCAACTTTTATTCAAACAGGCCCCATCCTCAGCACAGCATCACGGTAACAACATCTTCTGCCACCCACACCTACTTAACACATAACTCAGTTGCTGGAATGAAAATCCCCATATGTATTGCAAGTTGTTTCACTGCAATATGCCACCATGATTGGTTCAAGCAATTTTGCAAATCACTCCTTGTGGGAACACTGATGGCCTCTGTTTGTGCTTACAGTGTTTATCACTATCCTTCTATTTTAAAAGGTTATTGTATTCTATTTCATAAAGCCATTCCTCCAGTTGAAGAAAATGAAAGTGCCAGACATCCTGTTGCAAACAGTTCTGGGACTGGGGCAGAAGATGTGTATGTGACTGTTTAATACTGTTTTTTTTTTTTAGTAAAAATCAGTAACTTTGAGGTTGTTAAGTTTGCTTGGTCTTGTGTCAAGTCATTGCATTTTTTTTTTTACCATAATGAGGGTCTCTGACCTGTTTGTGTTTCTGATGCCCTGCATCTGTTGAATCAGACGGCATCATACTGATATGACACAGCTTGAAAAGGCCGTGGCATGGTTGACATTATGAATTTGAACTGTGAAATGACTTCACTTTAGCCGAGTTGAGCAAAAACGAACAAAATGACTCACCAGCTGTGTTGAACGCCTCTAAACTCACCAATCTGCTGAAAAACTCAAACTGATCCATGGCTTTAATAAACAATAAAACACATTTTTAAAAAACTCTTTCCAAATTTTCTGTTTGTCACTTGCTCTTTGCTCAGGTTTAATTAAATTGCCAGCTCATACATCCAGTCATCCAGGTCACACGGATTAACCTTGAATTAATAGTAACGTGTGACAGATAGATTTAAAAAAAAAAAAAAACTGGTCGGATGGCAGATTGTGGCTGTGAATGAGTTTAGCAGACGGGAAATGCTATGTATTTAGAGTATCAATTAAACATTAACACGCCATCATCATCAACCTCAGACTTTGATGCCGTATGAAGGAAACTTGCTCTTTCACATATAAAATCGGCAATCTTTTCTATACACAAACTTGATCCGGCATGGCATCATACAGTGAGAAATATCCCCACATAAATCTTTTGGCTTTAGTGCCTGCAACATCACTGATCCCACACACAAATCCTGTTGTATTGCTGTTTTTTTTTCCCAGCTCTGCATGTTATTGACTCAAAGAATGTTCCCATCTCCCCAGGAAAACATGCCTTATTGTGGATCAGTCCGTGCTGCTTGTGTATTTATGTGCTATTCTATGGACGCATTTCTGCCTGGGTAACGAGTCACAACAGCTCAGTGAGAATAAATTCACTCTCTCCGAACCTGGAGAAACCCAGGGAACAGAAATTCATCCTTGATTCATGTGGGATTTCATTTTGAATCTACCCCCAAATACCACTGTTTTTGCTTAGCAGGTTATTAAATACCGTTCTAACACCAAAACCACGGCTTGTTGTTACTAGAAAGTCCCCTAGTCTAAATCCTCGCCTTTTTAGGCATCCATAGTCTAATGAAGAAGATGACGTGAGGCCAAATTCTGTCTTTTAGCATAATTATTGATCAGTCAGCAGGATTTGTAGCCTAAAGCCTTAACATCATTAAATTATAACACATTCACTCTGCTTGGGGGGGGTAATCATTTGACTATATCTCCATTTTTTCTGAATCTAGAAGAGCTTGTGCAGTACCAAGCTTGATGGCCAGCTGCCTGTCAAAGCCTCTCCCTGTTAACCCCCCATCTTTTCCTGCCAGACCGGTCAAGGAGCTGCCAGTAAACCAGTCGCCTCTTGAGAATGTCCGTCTTTCTCTCTACAGTCCTCACAGCCTCTATTAAGCATCTTTCTGAAGCTTTCCAAGGTCTCCGTATTCACCCGAAGCTAATCTAGCATCTACTTTTTCTTCCCGACCTTGCTGAGCAACACCTTCTCCTTCTTTTATGTCACGCCATCTCTACCGACCCTGAATGTATAACTGCATAGAAATCTGACATTTATATCTTTAATGTCAATTCATATAAGCCTTCAGCCATCAGTTTTCTCTACAGACAGAGTAAGTTAGCAGCAATCAGTCATGGAGCTCTACCGCCACCCAGTGGTTTGGAGTGAATCTGCAGAAAAGCTGTAATAGCAGGTGATTCAGCACTAAATGGATCTTTCTGCCCACTGGTCTGAGGTTGACAGGGCTTTGTAATAGATGCATCTACCACATCACAGTTCAATATCTTTAGCATTCTTTTCTAAAATTGTACGCATGCCAATCTCCATATGAATAAAATCACACATATAAGCAGGGACCATTAAAACGCTTCTATTTCTACATCATTCGTGTGGGCAGAATAGCTCAGTGGCACCTTGCAGTATAAAGTCCTTGCTCAAAATAGTCTGAGCGGTGGCATGGGGAATGCAGATGGACAAATATTTATATGGTGAATGCCTGGTGGTTGATGAGTATTCAGAGGCAGACACCAACACGTCTGCAAGCAATCAGAGCACAAAGATAGAGTTTGTAAGGATGTCATTGATTATCAGACTGCAACAAAGGAGCCAGAGTGGTAAAGGCTCTTGTTAATGGAAACTACAGCTGAAATGCCTACACTAGCAAGCATGATAAATAGTTTTTCTTTTTGTTGATGTCGCTGCAGTCCCTCAATTTTCACCACTCACACTTGGCTGCAATCAACATTCCTTTGTTCTCATTTTTACAGACGCGAATTCATCATCGGGGGAAGCACTTATCCTTAACCGAATGTAATGTGAATGCATCATTAAATTATCAACATGAGGGCCGTAGCAACTGCCATCAGAGTCTTCAGGTGGAAATAAAACAGATTATCTAACAATTTGGTAGTGAAGATTAATAGTTTTGGCATATCCCTGGCTGCACATTGGTATTCAACAACATTAGGCTTTATTTACTGTGATGTATGTTAATTTCTGAAGAGGGGAATTGTCTCGTGTCCTGTTGTTATTGCACCGGATCAGCCACTGAGTGGAATTAAGCATCTCACTTAAGTACACTTCGGACAGGTTTTCTACTAAAGCAAATGTTCTGCTTCATATAACACATACATCGATGAACTCGTGCCCTTTTTCAGAGGGACAGACTTTCAGTTAGCTTTCAAAGCTGCTCTCAGATACTCGTGTACATTGTTCTAGTGCTGGGAGTACAAAAACATAGCTCAAAGTCAAGAGACTGCACTGTGAGGCGTAGTCTTCAATACCATATGTGTTATTAGACAAGCTGTTGTTGGATTTGTACATGTTAAGGGGTAAGTAACGCATTTTGATTTTACTGAACCATTATAGGCAGTAAAATACGACCACAGATCAAGCGGTATAAAAGGACGTGGGTTTGAATATTAGGCAGGTCAAGATGAAACCTTGTCGTGTTCCATGTTTTTGAGCTCCCCAAAAGGGACACAATAATGAACAGAATCTCTTGCTGGAGACTTTATTCATGTTGATGAATAAAGTCTCCAACACGTAGACTACAGAAGTTCAAAAGCACCTTCCGAACAAATGTAGAGAGGCAGAGCTGTAACGCAAGCCAACATTTGGACCTTTTAACAATGCAGACACATATATACATATATATCACAGATAACTTGCAGAAAGAGCTTCATGTTCTGTATTTTTGTGTCGTAGTTTCTACCTGAGCAGCATTGCTTTCTATTGAACAGATACAAGCCAGCGTTGCTATGTTTTTTGTTTTTTTTTTCTGTATCTGACTTAACGTGTTACTATTTGATGAGACTTTGAACACAATGGACCCGACCCACCTGAAATATGCATGCATTGACACGCTGCACTGCAAATCTATTATCCACGAAAACACTGTATGAAAACCAAATTATTTATAATTAGTTCAAAATATGTTTTGTAGACTTTCTTGTGCAGTAAATTATTCTTATTTTAAAATCACTACTTTAGGCTATATCTTCACTATAGTGATGTAGGTAAAACATCTTTATCTTAACGATCTTAATTTAATAGTTAATGTAGGCTATGTATAATTACACCATGCAGTAATTTTAATATTTAATTGTAGGTAATTGTAATGATGAAGAGGAATGTCATTATGTGCATGCTGATCTACAATACAGTCACACCTGTAATTGGCGTGATAGTACACCATTCATTCTCCTTTATTTGTAATTTATGCCAGTGTTTTCTATTCACATTCAGCATATTAAAGCAGTTAGATGCTCACAATGCATTGTCATTGTCACTTTAAAGAAATAAACTGGATGTGACGTGAACTAACCAGCATGACTTTAAATAATCTATCTAAAATGAAACGACTTCCAAGTTCTGACTGCAACATTTATTACACAACACATGGGCATTTTTTTTTTTTTATATTGATACATTCATTTTAGAATTACTGCAATAAGTAATTTTCACTTAATTTAAATCTGTTTAATGTATGCTTGTCCTTTCTGCCACAGTGCTCCTTCGGTGGCTTTGTTATTAAACCTAAATGGAGAATCTTCTCCTCTTTTTCTCTCCATGCCTCATTTCCTCCAAGTAATTCCCTGTCAGGAAATCTGTGATAGAACAGACAAGACGAGCACAGTAGTGATTAAAGTTTTAAGGGGAAATCAGTTCATAGGTGAGGCTGGGTTGAGGTATTGTGCTGCTATCCTGTGGTGACAAGTGAAACTGCATGTGTACTCTGCCCTTAAACCCATTGACATTGCCACCAACAGACTGAAGTAGATTAAACCACTGTTGGGAGGTTTCATCTACAGCATTGTATCGTATTCTATCACAGGATTTTTT
>JAPQRN010000836.1:0-20300 GCA_037367275.1 Coranthus polyacanthus | reverse complement strand
CATTATTTTGGACCTACATTATTACAGTATTAAGAAAATGGCTCAAAGAAACACACAACGAGTCTGCTCATTGATAAAGTCATCACACATTGTGAATAAATAGATTTAATAATAGATCATTAAAAAAAAACAGCAACAAAAGAAAAACAGTCTATCCTTTTTTTTCACTCTGGAGTGGAAAAATCTCATTTTTGTTTCTTCAGCTTAGATGTTGCACCTATTGTGTATAAATTCATCATATGTTTGTAGCATCACTGTCCTGTGAGAACCACATATCACTAGAGAGTCAACTGGTCATGAGCTCAGAAAAACAGCTGTATTCAGCTTTGTGACGGCGGATCCAAGAGGGTTGTTAATGAGTTTATTTAGCTTAAGGATAATTTTCTCAACCCATAAATCCAACGGACACTTGATCCTTCAGTTTATCAGAAATCACTACATTTGGAGATATGTGGCTTTCACTGGACAGGGAGGGGGTGAAAATCTAAAGAAGCAACTAGAAACTAAAGCTGTCAGAAAAATTTTATGGAGAAAAAAGTACAATATTGGCCTCTGAGATGCAGTGTAGAACAATACAGTTGCATAAAATACTAGAAATACCTCAAATTTGTACTGAAGTATAGTACTTGAGTAAATGTACTTAGCTATGTTTCACCACTGAATTTAAAAGTAACCAGAGGCCAACTCCTATTTTTTTTCTCTTGATCAATAAATCAAGATCAAAGATCAAATAAAATGTCAATAAAAGAAAGTTAATGTTAATGCCAAATGTTATGTTCATGCTTAAAAGGGTTACCCACTCTCACGTGACTGATTTCACTCAGTAAGTGTTCACTCTGACTATTTTATGATTAGCCTTGTGTTCATTTGGATTGGCCATGCTATTCACAAACATTAGTGGAACTTAGTATATAACAGTGTCAGCAGCATCATTAGCAATGTTACTTCATACTGTGGTGCTGTTGTTTTGTTCACCCTCTGTAGTATCTCAGCTGGGAAGGAGGAGTTGTCTGGATGGGGTGTGTCTGGGTGGAAACCACTTCCAAAATAAAGATCACGTGTTGGCAAGAGTTTTTTTTGTAGAGAAACACCGCCCTCCCGCGGAGCACGACAGTATAGCAAAAATAACAGCAGTTTAGGACGAAACCATTCCCTTGACAACGCACCAGTGCCGCCGCAGTTTGTCGACATTTCAGTGAAAATATTACCAAAGACTAAATATTACAAACTTCTGAAAATCTGAGGTTTACATATTACGAATGACAACACGTATCCCTTTGTCGTAGATAATGTATTATCACCAGGGTTTCAGCTGCTCCCCACGCATTCAAAGGCAGTGGTACGGTCCAATAGTATTGAAGGCAAAGCTGAAAAACGGTTTGTTTTCACCGAGAGGAAGACGCGTCGGTGATATTCACCGCTGTAGCATCTATTTTTAAATACGGTTTGAAGCTCTTCCTTTATATCTGGTTGGCGGTTGCACAGCGGCTTTCTAAGCTCGCCATGGCTCTGTGCGGGGGTGTCGGAGCCATGGCTTTGCCCAGCGAGCTTATTGTCCACATATTCTCCTTTCTGTCCGACCGAGACAAGCTCCGGGCCTCGGCCGTGTGTTCGCGATGGAGGGAGTGTCTCTTCTACCCCGCGCTGTGGACCGAGCTCAAACTGCGGATAGGTGGCGGTTGTGGCCGTGGCGGCTCCAGCTCCGAGGACACCCCAAGACTGGAGTTCCTCATGCGGAAGTTCGGCTCCTTCGTGCGGGAGCTACAGCTGGAACTCGCGCCGGTTGAGGGCTACCTAAGCCCTCTGAACAACGACCCATCGTCCACCAGGATGGACCAGCCTCCCGGTCCTGATAGCGACCCGCAGCTTTCCGAGCGATGGAGAGACGCCATGGCCACCTATTTAGACCAGGTGTTGTGTGTGTTCACCAGCATTCGCAACAACAGGTAACCTCAAAACATCGTGCTATGCTCATGTTGTTATTCAATCCAAGATATTCACACGTCACCCTGCCATTTGTTGCGTTTCCTGAGTATGTGGTACGCAGCAGTAAGCTAGCAGCTAGCTTAGTTAGCTATAAACAAACCCTGACATTAGGAGTTACGTAATCGGGGGTCATGTCTTTGCAGTTGAGCTAGCAGCCAGCTTTCTCTTTACACCCCCGAGGACTATATGGAAATGTATATTTCAATGCCCACTACAGTTACATTCATTAAATAACGGTGTACAAAGTATGCTTCAGTGTCAATGCCAAGTCGAATGATTGTCTCTTTTGTTGCTAGTCCCGTTTTCCATGTTACAGTGGTCCGTACGTACCAGCAGATACAATGCAGCACTGGTGGCCAGAGGAGGCTTTGTCGGCGGTGACTTGCTGATATCAGCAACTGTCACACAAATATATAGTGTGTGTGCATATATATTTAGTTTTGGCTTGTGTTTGCGTACATTAGAAAGTACATACTTACGTACACCGTGTAAAAATCAAGTGTCCTTGCTCATTTCTCCCTTTTGAAGCCGTCGTGTGATAGAACTTTTTACTGAATCGTAATAATCCGATTTTAGTGCTGAACTTGTCGCGGTGATACCTTCTCCCACATTCTCCATTATTCTCTGCGGGCCTTTTGAAGTATTGAAATAGCACGCACCCGGAGCTGTGCTGTTCATGTCTTACTTCTGCTGAGGGGGCTAAAAGCTCCACTGCCGTTTGAATTCTTCTCACTGAGCAGCATTTTCTGTTCAAGTAGCAGATAATGAATGCCAACTTTGTGTCCCAGCTCCACTGTGTTGGTCCGTTTCAAAGTGATGTTGCGTGTCACATACTCAATTTGCTTAATTTTTTATATGTGATGTTAATTGAGAATATGTTTCAATAGTCCAGTGCCTAACAGAGATGGAGGTGTCTATGTGTGGCTATTTTAAATAATGGAGCATGGTGACTGGGGTCTGGGAATGTTTCACGCAAGATAAATTATATGACCTTTTGATAAAGTTTGAATTCTACAGCCAACTCAAAATTAGGAAATTCAGCAAGGTTGCATTGGCTGGTGCCTGACATGCAACATTTCCTGTCAGTGCTACTCTATGATGCTGTAAAAGTAGCGTACATATTACATAGTTTTATGCAAAATAATTATTTTAATCTGTAGGTGAACTCAAGTAAGGACTTCTGCATGCCTTATTCACTTCCTCATTTGAAGACTGGCAGTGCAAATCAGTAATAAAAAAATGATGAAGTAATCACGTATGCCTTACTCAGCTGACCATTTTTTTCCTTGGGTGATATTCAGTGTCTTTTAGCAATTTAAACCAGTTTACTTTATAGCTAACACGTCTCATTTGTCAAGTAAATTAAAACAATGTGTTACATCTACCTAATCCATTGGTCTACAATCAAAAGATGTGCTTCGTGTTCAAAATGAGTAGGAATTGATAACTATCACTGTTTTTTCTATTGGTTTTACATGAGATAAGTAGCAGTATTTGCAAGCGGTACTGGTTTTCCTGCAGAGGCATTTTGCAAAACTTAGCTTTCATCTGATTTACAGGAAATGGAACCTAATGTACACAGTATTTTGTAAGTAGGCCTGTGATGTGTGTGGCATTGTGACATGCAGGTTGTTGGTAACCCTTTCACCCTAGTTACATTAGTGATCTCCCAAACACCGATGTCAAAGCCAATGTAGCGCGTCTGAAAGAGGATACGGTGACTGGGTGCATTGTGACCTCTATGTGTACCTTGACTGCTTTTCAAAGCATACACTTTTGGCATATAGATCGCTGCTTGATTGTTGCCGATCGCTGATCTATTTCCGGAAACAGAATTTAAAGGGGCTCTAGACAGCAGTGCAATAAATGCTGTGCATGATGAGAGACATCTCCGTCATATATCAAAGAAAACCAGGGCCAAGCGAGATTGCACAAATAGCTCCAGTTTGTTTATGAGGAAAGCCCTGTTCTGGTGTGTAGTTGTGAAATGTTTAAGCTTAACCTTTGTCTCTGTTGAAAAGTCTCACACGTCCCTCTGTGCTGTGTGTGATATAAGCAGGACTTACAGCAGTAATCACCTCAACAAATGTTGACGGAGCAAAGAGATGATGGGTTTCGATTGGCAGATTACTGTCATCCTATGAGCATTTTAAACAGAAAGACTTGTCTCTTTGAAAACAAAATAAACGCACTATAATATTATAGTATTTATTGTGTTCATCTAATGGTTTTTATTGATTTGTTTTGTTTTTTTTGGAACACATTTCCAGTATATTGTTTCCTCTGTCTTCTCGTCCTCTGTCTCTGTGGATCTCTCTAGAATAAACTCCCCTTTTTCTCTAATCATTTAACATCCTCTCTCTTTCTCTCTCTCTTGCTCTCCAGAAACCTCCAGAGGCTGAGTCTCTATGGAGACACCTGTATTCTCCAACAGGAGGGACTATTGGACAGCTCCAATCTGCACCAAATTCACCAGGGGGACAGAAAGATCAATGAGTAAGCTCCAGCTAAGCATGATTCAAGTTATTTCAGTAGATATTCAGTAGTGGTTTCTGTCCACAGAGTTGTTAATTGCACTACATAGAAAATATATTTTATATAGACTACAACAAACTAACTAACTAACTATATTAGTGCATTAATGAGCTTATTCAAAGTATTTCCTGTCATTAGTCATTACTATACAGTGGCTCTTCGTGTGGGTTTTGATAGAGCATTACTTATAAAACAACTAGGACTGCAGCTAAGTTTGCTATTCATATTGATCTTTGGATTTATTTATTTTTTTAAATGAGGTAATAGTTTGACATTTTTGGAAATAAATACCTTTGTTGTCTTGCCAACAGCTATGTTAGAAAATTGATAGTACTCATATCTATGTCTGTATGGTAAATATCAATAGCCTGCAGATGGCAAGGCGCATTAACACTTGATAGTTTTTTGACATCACTGAGCAAATATTCCATAATTATCTGTCAGCGTATTGTAATTCAAGTGGTCTGAGAGGAAACAAGACTTCCGTACCTTCTCTTGACTCTGTATACAGGCTGACGAAAATAACCTACCTCGTGACACAAGATTTTGTCCAATCATAGGTGTTTTTAGAGAAGTAGGAGGGTTAAATATGTGAATGACAGTGTTATTTACAGATGGCTGTTAAGATTCCATCACACACGACTCTACTGCTCTATTCTTTACAGAAGTAACACGCCAGCTTCCATAACTGTGTATGGCCATCATTTTGGCTTCACTTTTCCAAAGCGGCATGAAATGGCATCAGGTCGTCTATCTTTATATTTAGTCTTTTGAATGGACAGAGAACCCGCAGATTTCTCGTTCTGTAGTCTGGAGTTTCTCAGGAAGTAACATTTGGCCAAGAAATGGGTATTTGTTAGAGCTGCACAATTTAATAGAATTGCAGAGTCAGCCTGTGCATTTATATAATTGAAAAAGGCTGCAATTTAAAGGTCCTGTGCGTGCGTACGTACGTACGTGCGTGGTGGTGCGTTCAGTAACACAGCAGAGAGATGTACTCTGTAAAATATGCTAAATGAAACTACAATTTTTAAAACATTTTTATAGTAGTTAAGGTTTGTATGTACAAAATACATATTTCAACAGAAGTGGATTTGTTTTACAACTCACTTATAGTTCAGTGGGGTGTATCACATGAAAATGTGAAGTCACTAGCTGGATATCTTCCTTTCATGCTCTGCTTTTGGAGGAAAGTAGATGATGTAAAAAAAAAAAAAAATTCAGCCAAAATGATTAATAAAGTATATCCGACAACCCAGTTATGGTCTTCAGTGTGTTTGAGATACACTGATAAATACTTGACGTCAATGATCTAAAGTCAAGGCCACACAGGTTTTTACCATGTTGAAATGTTTCCTTGAGACTTAACTCTGGTTTCTATTTAATGATATTTTCTCTACTGTGAGATATCCTTCTTTGCACAGAGGGAGGATAATGACCCTGCTCTTGTTTTTCACTCACAATTTTGTTTTGTTTTTCCAGCACGAAATTAGTTTCAGGTCTGATTTGAATTGGAATAAATGAGTGTCACAGGGTCTGCACACTGGTGATAAGCTGGTAAAGTCAATTGAAGCTAATTTCCATCCTCCTCTTGTTCATTACCGATCTCCTCTGCTCTCTGCAGAATCCAGCAGTTGTTCATGGAGCTGTTGTCTAACAGCAGGCAGTTGAGGTGGCTGTCCTGTAGCTTCATGCTCGGCCTGGTCACCCCCTGCTCCTTAGCCTGCTTGTCCAACCCATCAGCCGAGACCCTGCAACACCTCAGTTTACTGGACCACCAGCTGGGTATGTGTTTGTTTCTTCAAGCACCTTACTTTACTTATGTACTTACTTTACAAGTGACATATTATTGATTCACATACACAATACAGAATTAACCATATACAGATAGAAATATACATGCAAACATAAGCAAAAAAAGGACAAAATGCATCACTCCCATAACAAAGGAACCTTAATTACTCTTTCAATTAAAATTTGGTTAATTTGGGGGGTTTTTTTGCCTGTATTTCATGTTTCTCTCAGTTGTCCTGTTCTGAATTTATCACGTCTGCCATTGCTTTGTAATACATTTAGCAACGCTTTGTTTATATATCTTGTCGCCTTTCCGCATTTTTCCCCCTTTAGGTCCCCTCATCTCACCATCTGAGCTGGATCGTCTCTCTAATCTTCATTCTCTGGCTCTGGACTTCTCTGATTTGACATCCGAGCTTTGTGGTTTACTGGCATCTCCACGTCGCACTCCGCTGCACCGCCTCTCCCTGCTGCTCAACGGTGCCGCCCTAGAGTTTAAACCATTAGAAGGCACAGCTACAGAGGACGACTGGAAGGCCCTGGTAAGAAAACAATGTCTCAGTCTTGTTTAACCTGAACCCTTGGGGGGAAAAAATATTCCAGGAGTTTTATCACCAATAAAACTCCTTATCCCTAGGTTCGTGTAAGCGCCAACCTGCGAGTCTACATCATGGCCCTGGAGGTCGACAGCTTGGAGCTCCTCAGGGTCCTCAAACCGAGCCTTCCTCTGGAGCGCCTCCACCTCGATAGTTACAGCACACTGGTGACTGACGCCACCTTGGAGCTCATCTCTCAGCAGTACAACAAAACGCTGACTCATTTCCTGCTCCTGAGGGATGACCCCGACTTTCCTGACCTTAGCGTCAATCGTAACGAAGACCCACTGGTCCTGTTGGCATGGAGATGTACTAAACTGGCTGTATTGGTCATACATGGTGAGCTCTGTGTGTTGTTCCTGATATAAACATTTATAAAATGTAATCTCGGAATGAGGTAGTGGACTCATTAACAATATGTACAAGAAACAATGGTGATAAAAACAATAAAAAGGTAATTAATCAAATATTAAAAGCACGAGACTCATTGAAGGAATTACAACAATAACTCAGATAAAACATATCATAAACATAAACATGTTAATACAGTACAACAAAACAATAGAAGGCAATTCAGTAAAACAATAGAACACATAAAGCATGTAGGGTAATTCAAGCAATTAAAAGGCCAAAACCGACTATAACAAGAAGAGCTAAAATTGTAAAAATATATTTATCTTTGGATCTTTAGTGGCAGTGGATATAGTTTACATGGATGAACTGAATACTGATGCACATATGGTGAAATTAAAGAATTTAAATTGGCAGTAGTAAAAACCAAGCAACATTAAGCTTTTTCTCGATGCTTTATTCAAGATGATCTAATGGGATATTCACAAACACATGTACTTGTTTAACTTACTTTGTCACTGTGTTACGGTACGTTCAGTATAAAGCTTCGTTATTGTTATATCATTAATGCTTGTCCATATCTGTCTGTAGGTTACACTGTGTGGTCGCATAATTTGGTGGCCATCTCTCGCCTGAGAGGCTCCAGCCTTCGTGTCCTGACCGTGTCTGAGGAGAGCATCGACTTTGATCCGGACCAATCCGTGTGCATGGAGGGCGACCCGGTCCATAATCTGGTCAAGGAGGTTTCGCTGGGCCTCGGCCGTGTCTGGCACCCTTGCCTGGATTCCAGTCTCGTTTTGTCCGAACCCACCCAGCACTTCCATCGCGAGCTGCACGCCTTCAGCATGGGCATGTAGGCAGGGGTGGCAGATCCAACACATCACAGCCTAAACGGTGTCAAAACCAGTGCAGACAAGGCCGACCCAAGACGGCTCTGACCTCAGATGCATACTAACAGCAGAGATAAATGTGATAAATCTTAACTGGATCCTAAAGCAGTCCATAAAGTAGAGTCATATTAACTAATATCAGCTGATGTTTTATTTTGTTTTTATTTTTTGAGGGGAGTTTTGCACACAATCAATCTAGCAATTTCCATCCAAGGAATTTCTCATTTTCCTGCTTTGCCTCTTGATTAGCTCATTAATCAGTTACGTGAACAAACAAATTAAAACTCAAACTTTTAAATTTTCAGATGAAGAATGTCCCATCCAAACTGGAATATTTCAGTATAAAATTAGATACATGTTTATGTTGTTGTCAAGGATTTCCAACAACAGTTCAAACATAAGTTATGAGAGTTATTTAATTGTCTGCTTTTGGGTCAGTCTAGCCTGGTCTGGTCTGGTCTTGCCCACAACAAGTATTCAGAGCTTGATGTCTCTCCTCCACCTTAATAACCTCCAGAGCCTCTGTATGATGTAACTTTGATTTGTTTAGTTTTTTCTTTTTTTCCTTTTTCATCTCTCCCTGCTCTGCGTATAATCTTGTTTTTCCTGTGTGGTGGTTCCCTTGCCTGTATAGGCTTTGTGTGTATTTAAATATATTATTATCCTGCTCACAGCTAGAACAGGACAGGCAGGCGGGTTGAGTGATGACGGATTTAAGGAGCAGTGGGAGGGTGTTGGGAATGCGTGTTCAGACACAAGCTACTAGCTTTAGTTGTGATTTTTCTTTTTTTCTTTTTTTTTTTTTTTTAACCTTTGCTCTGTGTCAGTCTGTCTGTCTGCTCCACTCTAGCAAAAGTTGGAGTTTGTAAACTAACCAATCAATCACTTCCTGGGTAATAATCTTAGCTGCTTCTCCTGTTGCTCTGATAGAGCACCTTGTGCACTTGTCCACTAGTTAGAGAGCCTTGCCAGCAGGGTGGGAATTCTCCACTGTAAAATGGCTGACCATGGCTGGTGCAAGTCAGCGTGAATGCAGTTTCAGCAACAGCCATGTCAG
The DNA here is from genome assembly GCA_037367275.1 of Coranthus polyacanthus. Lineage (NCBI taxonomy): Eukaryota > Metazoa > Chordata > Actinopteri > Kurtiformes > Apogonidae > Coranthus > Coranthus polyacanthus. Next base: position 11,091 of record JAPQRN010000836.1, on the reverse strand, counting down.
TGCCATGACTCAGACTTGTGATCATTGTTAAGTGGCATTTCAAAGCCATGCGGATTTCTTAAGGCTATTGAGCTCCTTACTTAATGGTGTTGCGGAGAATATTGTTACATGCTTGCCACCAACACACTTCCCACCCTGCTCACTTATCGACTCTTTGGGAAATGTCATTAGTCGACTAAGGAGGGAGCCTTGTCTTCCGACTGACATTCAGAGCCAAACTTTAAAAATCAGCCCGTCACTGTACAACACAGCCCTTCTCTGTGCTCTTTATATGTAACAAGCTGGTAGCAAATCTTCACATTTATTTTACATATATATTCAGAATGAATACGGCTGCATCAGTGGTGTCCTCTAGACTTTTATGACTTGTATCCATGGTCCAGAGCCTTTATATATTTACCATGTCACTTCAAGTGCATCGCGAAGTTCTGAAATGCATAGAAATCTTCAAATATTTTTTGCTTACTTGTAATCGAAAATGCGTTATCATTCCATAATGCCATATATAAGTGTATCTCTGACTAGTCCCAGATGTTTTGGTAAGGCCATGCTAAAACACCACCAGTATTCTGTAGGCACAGTTTCCACACCCAGGTGTTGCAGACATGCCAGCATTGTTGTATTTAGAAAAGGTGGATTTCTCGATTTCACCAAACAATTAACAGGGAAATGAAAAGGATGCACTGAATGTAACTTATTTCTCATTCTCTCATTCTGTTGGCCAGTCAGTCTGTGTTTTTTCTCTCTTAATGAAGGCTTACTGTATACAACAGTCGGGGCTGCTAAATACAAAGGTTTAGACATTGTATGTTCCACTGACAGCCAAGACTGGTTCAATTCTGAGTAATGGCACCTACAGCACAACATGGCGTTGGGTCGCGTGGCTTGTTTCTGTGGCGTAAAGTTCTTTTCCGTCAGTCTCAGGTAGGCTTTTAACATCACTATAACCAGTGCGGTGATGGTGATGTAGTCCAGTAGGGTGTGTGAAACAATCAGTTAATGTGAGAAATTGTCTTTTTTTTTTTATTATTTTATTTTGAGTCACAGTTGCCTTGGAAACAGCCCCTTGTTTTCTGGATACAGTTGTTGTTAATGATGATGTTTATCTTGCCATCTGATAAACCCTCACAACTCTTTAGTGGGGGAAGGTCAGCAAACCTAATCATACATTTGTTTTCAAAGATTAAGGTTGATGAAGACTTAAGAATGGCAGTCTGCTCATTGCACATGTTTTATATCTCAGCAGATGTTATCGGGGGCAGAGTGCGGCGTGGAGTGGTGGACTGGTAGAAAATCAATGCCGTCAATGGAGGACATGCTGGGCCCAATTAATGTCTGAACAGAATGTAATCAATTACCTGGGATGAAACGATTTATTTCGGGCACAGCAAATCCTGGTGTGCAGCTGGCTTGTTTTTCAGGCATTCACTAACAATGGTGAAGAAGTGTCTGTCAATATGTGATTCTAACTTGTAAAATCAAAATGTGATTGCCTGGCCAGGTACTGTAGATGAAGTCTTACATCAAATATCTCCCACTCTGGCAGAGCTAAGGCAGTGCTAATATAATGCCAAGTATTGCCAGGTGATAATTGGGCCCGGTACAGTTCCACTGATGCTCCAGTGTTGTGACTGCTCACTGGATAGGACAGCTGTGGTCCACTTGTGTCTTACTGAGGACATTTCCTGAGCAGAGTAGGGATTTTAACAGTTAGCCTTTTGAATGGTCTTCAGCTCAGTTATTGTTGTGCACAATATGGCTTTTTAGAGGCTGGGTCATTGGTATTGCAGACTATGAAGGTCCATATCAAGGTCTGTCGTTTACAAGGTTGAGTGGTGATATTTGGGCAGATAATGGAGCCAGCATTATACAATGTGCCAGCAGTGGTGTTGGGCCTGCAGCTACCAAATGTTTGCCTGTCTGTGAAGGGACCTTGATGATTTAGCCATGATAATCTCTAGTCCTTGGTCCATATCTCAGGATAAATGCACTTTGGTACCAAGAGTTTCTTCTAAAGGCTGTCTGTTGCTGTTTATAGATCTGTACACTCAAACACCTATTCTCAGAGGGGATAGCAATACCAACATAACACACTCAAACCAAAATATGTTGGTTTTTATCTTTTTTTCCTCCCATCATTATTTTTAGAACTCAACTTTGTTTGTTCATATGAGATTTTTAAGATGTTGAGGTTTCGTGTAGTGTGTAGTCACGACCTGATATGGGTTGGAAAAATCCGCAGCGCACTGCAGTAGAATGTAATGTCGAACTAAAATCTGAGCTCAGTAAACTGATTTTTACCAACACATGATTTTAACAAGCTGATTTTACAGGCTCCGCCCCCACACACCATGTGTGCTTCCTCCTGTTTCCTGTCTTATTAAGATTCAGACATTATTAAATAATGAAGTCACATGTCACTGTTTGGAAAGTCTTAACTCGGGCCTTGTGGCAGCATTACCGTCCCGATTTTCCAGATTATAGTCGATTCAATCTAAATATCCAATCATATGAAATAGAAATAATGTTCATGGCCTTCACTCCTGGCATGAAGACAGTGGAAGAATGTTCCACCAGGGTACGTTTGTTATCTAAAAACTTTTAAGAATCTCAGTTAGGAGCCACACAGCTGGAAAGAGGTAAAAACGACGATGTAGATAATTGCTAAGCAACATTCTTTTTTTGTTTCAATTAACTTTTGTTTTTAAGCACACCAAAACGATTCTAGTAAACATGATGTGGAGAGAGACCTGTGTTTCAGCAATGGTCTAGCAAGAGGGGGAAAGGTGAGACACAGTTCTGTCAGTAAGGCAGTGCAGAGAGCTTCACACACTTATTAGAAGCCACGTGGTTACAATACAGCATTGGACCTATACCCAGTCCCTGTGTGTCAACACCAGAAGCTATATGGTGAGCCATCTTGTGCCTAAAAGCCTCTGGAGTCTCACTGCTTTTCAAACCTCTGCTCTCCCCAAGATATTTGCTGTGTTTGCTAGTTCACACTATGGTGATGTAGTGCTAGGAGTTACAGTAGCTAGGGTTTCTGCACACGTTTGAAATTTCTCTTTGAGTCTGCCTATGTTGTCTGTGCAAGTTGTAAGCTTTGCAAAGTGTATCCCTTAGATGTGCGACGAAGGTAATATGAATGTGTGTGAATGAGTGTCAGTGGTGCAGCCATCACATGTTTTCTGCTTGCACATGTGTTTGTGTGTGTTAGTGTGTCGGGGGGGGGGGGGGTTGCTAGTGTTTTGTGTCAGTCTTATCTCTTACTGTGCAGCAGGAAACAGGAACAGAAATCATTCGTTCTCAGGGTCCAATCGGTTTTCAAAAAGAAGAGGGGGAAGAGGAGGGAAAAGTAACAATAGCTCAGGCCTCTCGCTCACTCATAAGGAGTCACTGGATCCGTTGTCCTCCCTTGATGTGTTTTAAGCTGCCAAAGACCACAGTGAAACAAACTTAACCCAGACACAAGTCTGTCTGAAGTGCCCACATACACACACTAGCAGGAAGCTGGTCCGGTGTTCTTTCCCACTCTGCACCTCCTTATGAGATTACCCATTCTCCTGTGTTTATGTTCTTATTCTGACTTGTAGTGGCTCCTTGTCCGCCCCGCTCTTAGTTTCTGCCACTGACCTGTCACTGCTCTGACTCTTTTTTGCGGGTCCTTGTTATACTGTTTAAACTATACTGTGCTGGACCAGGTAAAATGTGAACACCTCACATTGTCATAAAGTACCAAAGCAGACCTGTGTGCAAAAAGTCTGGCCAATGTTGTGTTTTAGCTCTAGTCTTCTCTTGATAAATCCTATGTTTAGAAATATATAGGATTTCTATCTAACATATGTTAGAAGCATCTTTGCACAACTTATACAATACGGCCAAATTCCTCTGTCTGAATGGCACTCAGGGTCAACAGTGCATGTTGAAAAGCAAGGCCTTTTTAGTCCAGTGCAGTACAGTTTGATAGTGTAACTGAGGCTCCAGCGGCAGGTAGAGGAGTTGAACTGTGGCAACAACATTTTCACACTATATTCCTCCGTCTTTCTCTTTTGTCTATCAGCTGTTTCACTGTGAGGAATGTAAAAACTAAATGCGAGGAGGACGAGGAGTTCGGTTCAGTCTCACGTCAGGGACTAAACACTCCGTCAAAAGCTACTCCCTGACAGATTTTGTAACAGAAATGCTGAAAGCGTGGCAGCCACGTGTTTCACCAGGCCAGTGTTAGAAGATTTTAGAGCACAAGGCCAGTGTGCCTGCTCAGATATGTTGTATGGCTGATTTACATTTTGATGGCAGGTGTTTAGTCCCAGCATTCTGGATTTGTGAAGGCATTTTGCTGCTAAAGATCTGCCGGGAACGGGACATTCCACAATGGGGGGGTCGCTCAGGCTATCTGACAAGTGAACAGTTTACTACATGGCTAAAGTGTCTGCATGAATATTAGACTATAGACATAAATATAAAGTATATTTTTTTTACTTTGACTTAGTTGGTTTGTTTTTTGAAGAGACTGAGGAGGATGCTGCTAGTGCTGACTAGTCACACCAGATTACCAGCTGGTCTGAGCAGAGTGGAGGTGTGATACCATTTCGAAGTGGTTTGTAAAGTGTGTTACGCTTTTAAAGGTCAACTGTGTTCCTGCAATGCCATGCTTCCTATTGACACTTCAGCATCCACAGGCCATTTCTGTGACCTTTTGTGTCTGGTACACATGAGGAAAGCCTACTCTGCTACTGCTCTAAATGTAAGGACAAGCTACTCTTTCCATTAAGTTTATGTGGGTTCACTTGTTCAAACAATCCGCCTCCTCTCAGAACATTTTAACACAGTAACAGGATCTCTGTCTGCGTATTTAGTTCACTGAGTGTGTATAGATGCACAAACACACACTGCAAGGTTACACATTCACTATAGGTACACAGGAGACTGGCCGGGAATTTTGTGTATGACTATACTATACTGTTTATACACACTGATTGCTACACATCTACCAGAGCCTTACGTTTGATGCTTAAGTGATAGCAGTTCTCAAGGATCTAGAGAGGCAAGGGGGCGCCGGTTTTTAGGAGTCCATTACCAGCAGTTACTGTGCACAGATGGGATCAGTTCGATCTGCCCTTTTGACCTGACTGAATTGTGTTTTTTTTTTTTTTTCATTTTTCTGTGCTCTTTATATGGATTCATAGAGAAATGCTGTAAGAGAACAGGCCCCCTGTGGACTGATGGGTAATTGAATCCTCAGAGCTGGCCTGTAATGTAGTCCATCTGAGACATTTGGCCTTCACAGCTAATTAAAACTGTGTGACGTTCACAGAACTGTAGATGTACAGGGATCTGGGTATGTCTGTCTTACAGGCACGTACACAGAGAGCGGGCTTTGATGCTCATGTGATTACACTATTTCCATTGACGTGTTGGACGAGTGTGTGCGTGTGTCATCCAAGTACCAAAGCAGCATACATTGTCCAGTCTGCATCAATCTGAACAGAGACTCCGATCCACCGGCAGACGTACATCAGACATGAGCAGTTTCGTTTTTCCACTTTGATCATTGCTCAGACTTGGTGCCAGCCTGAGAGGTTGTAAAGCAGACTCTCAGGATGTTGCAATGTTTTGAAAAGTGAGCTGCAGAAAAGAGGAAGTGAGATGCATCTGGGCCTAAAAATGTATCTGAATGGTTTAAAATGAACAGACAGGGTTTCCTCATCACAATGTGACATTTTAGACACTTCTGGATTTTTGTTCTTGTTTTTTTTTTGTTTTGTTTTTTTTTTTTTGTTTTTTTAATTATTCTAAATGCTAAGACCATAGACTACTACCATACATGTAAGACTCTGAATGAGCTCTCATAGGGCTGGACTCATGCAGGAATGTGAAGAATCTGATTAACATCCCCATATATCTTTCTGTTACTTGGAGAAAAACACTGGAAGTGCATTGCACTGGTATAAAATCAATCCTGTGTAACAGATAAACATAGATGCATATGAGGCTAGATGTGATCTCAGTGAAGGAGGGGGTCATCACAGAGTTGGCCATAGCCACACTGAGAACCTTAGAGGAAGAGTGGATACTCATGTTCATAGCTGGTTCTGGTTTTCTTGCCAGTTTAAGATGGTTTTCTCAGCATGACAGTGGTATCAATGGTATGATCGTACTTGCCATTGTAGTTGTAGAAACCACAAAATGTCACTGATAGCATAATGAGGCCAAACTCTGTCAGTAGCTGTGGTGAATACCAGTGAGATGAGTGTCACTCCTGGCCATACCAAGGAACTGATAGATATTCATGCTCAGTGTTAGCCAACTATCTTCATTTAGATCTCAGCTACTGTGGCTCTGATGTTTCTGGCTGGTAAACAAAGTCTTTCTTGTCAAGTCTGGAGAGCCAAACCTCCTAATTAGCCAGGCAGGCAGGCCTGCTGCCCAGTCCAGCCTCACAACTATGCAAGAGGAATGCATATAATCCACACTTTGCTTTTTTTTTTCTTTTTTTTTTCCAGTTTTTATATTTAGTTTTTCTTTTTCTCACTGTCACACAGTAGAAATAAAGACGTAAACTAATAAGAACTTGCAATGACAATACTTGGCCTTATGATGATTTATGAAATCTTATCATTTTGTTTTAAGATCTTTTGATTCTGGTCAGCCAGCCCAGCGACAGCAGCGGTGACGGCGGGCTCACTCTTGGTCTCTGTGAGACTGGCTAGACGGCCCCAGTTTTATCGTGGTACGAATGTTGTGCATTTGTTTAAAATCAGGACAGTTTGCAATAACAGCAGTCTTACTAGTGGCCACAAAGGGGCACAAGCAGTGCTGACAGCGCCCGGCTGCGTCTTTAGAAAACCACAGAGAAAGAACTATAAACTATATAAATAGATATATAAAACTCACACAGTGCAGATTTGTATAGGTATCAACAATGCATTACCGTGGTATACTTTTATGCAACACATGTCCGGGTTCAATTTATGAACATGAAGTATATTATAAAATCACACAGACTTTGTAAATCAGAAGCTATGTTGTTGTGTGTTTTTGCAAAAATGGTTTTACCATCTTAAATGTTGAATATTCTGAGCGTTCTCTTCCTGTGTGATTGTGTTTGTTAAAGTGAGCGCATAGCAATGGGTTTTACCTTCTTTCTGTAAGCAGGGAACCAGACTTATCCCAAAATACAGCTGGACCAGGTTTTGAATTGGACAGAGCCTATTTCAAATAGTTTTAATCCAAACTGCTTTTGGTTTTTAAAACATCTGAGTGTAGTTTCTGACTGCATGTTTCGAAGAGCTAAATGTGGTTGCAGATGCATCTGTTGAAATATGTCAACAGCACAAATTAAATCTTGTTATATCCAGTTCTACCCCAAACTCCCCCAGATATTGTCCATATATAAAGAGTTTTATCATTGAGGACTTGGCTTAATCTGTGTCTGTAAAATAACATTTCAATCAAACTTAATTATATAACGTAGATTTAAAACCTCTCCAGCTGTTTTTTTTCTTTTTTCTTTTTTCTGTCTTTCTTTTTTTTTTTTTTCTTTTTTTTTTGGATAAGTCTGCAGGGGAAAAGTCCTCTAACCAGCAGAGAGGCCAGATTTTATCGTCGGGAACAGTGTTGATCCATGTCGTTGGTACATACAAGCCTCCATGTGAAACCTCTTAACTGACAGATGACACACACGAGGGGTCAACCTGCCGAATGTCGATTTGGATCAATGTGGAATGAATGCTTCTCTTCTTTTAGTCAGTGAATAAAAGTATCCATAAAGTCACCTGGGTTCTCTGTCTTCTTTCTGCCCGCTGTTTAACAAACGAACACGCTGTCTGACAAAGGGGAAACAAAAGAAGATGTAGATAAAAATTCACTTGAAGAGCTTGAATGAAGAAGCCTGACTGGAAGGATCTCTGTTGTTGTTTTTATTATATATTTATTTACAGTTGAAAAAAAAATGGATTATATGCATCAGTGGCATTGCTAAAACAGGTAAGATTTTAGTCGTGTCTTGACTGATCTCGCAGTGAGAACATGTCACAAAATCTTAGAGCAGTTATCGCATTGCATTAAAAATCCTGTGGTTGACATTTGGCAAACAAACGAGCCACGGTTCCTTGTTTACTCATTACATGTGTGCTTGACATTGTGCTGAAAGCTCCTCGGTCACCTGACTGCATCAGACTAAGGTGCTAATTCCACCCACACGCCAGCTAAATGTCCATAAAGCTGAAGCACCACGTTTTCATTTTTTAAAATTTTTTGTTGCGCTGCAGAGGCAGCCGTGCAGCAGACTCCATCGGGTAACACCGGACCGTCACTTCAGAAGGGGTTGGTAGTCAATCAGTGAGTGTGGTGAAACCATGACACGTGTAAATGAGATTCAACCACTGTCACCATGGCAACGCAAAAAAAGAGGAAGTATGGAGAGAAAAGGTGAACGGAGGAGAAGATATGAAAAACAAAGCAGCAGCACAGAAATAATGAAAGTGGGTAATTCCCTCACTCGTGAAATACACTTCTGTATATAAGATGAAGATTGGTAAAACACAGTGATACCTATTCAGCCCATGATACGCTTTATTCTTTTCACAAGTGAAGGAGGCAAGAAATTCAGAAATGACAATCATGAACCCTAAAAAACGAATATAAGGCTGGAAAACCGTTTACGACACTCTGCAAGCAGAACAAAAACATGTTTGCTTTTTGAGCGGTCGAGAGCACATCGCATAAACATTTTCCCGTAACCATTTCATAATGAGCTGACACCTCCATGATCGCTACACTATAATTAGATGACTCGCAGTGTTGAAATGTCTTGTCTGCTACAAATTAAGTTTGATTTGATATATATATATATATAGTGCGTCAGTTCAATCCTTGTGAAATCTCTATGCAGATATTCCAGATAACAGACACACATGCCGAAACAACAGAGAAACACCCTTCCATGGTTAATGTGAGTTTGTTCTCTGAAGACAAAGAGCTTGTTCATATCTGAACAATGAGACTGAGATTATAATGTTGTTGTTACGCAATTAGGCTGGAGCAGAAACACATTTTCAGTGTTACCATGGATGTGACAAACAGCACTGAGGTGGCGTTCGGGTATTTCAGGTATTTATCTTCCTTCCTCAAGGGAATTAAACCATGAGAAGAACGGGCTTTTACGGATTTGTGTAGTCCAGTAGTCGTGCAAGATGACTTTGACATCTTTGATAGTCCTGTTAATAAAGACAACTTAACTAAGGTGTTTCAAAAAACACTGTGATATTATTGTAGTTCCTAATCAATCACTTAAAGACAGCTCACTACCACATGGTTAGAAGAAACAGAAAAGAAAAAAGAGCACCTGTATGCTGTGACTGATGAGAAATAAAACAAAGGAGCGCTTTTTTCTTTTACTGTAAGATCAACACAAATGCTTACTGACCACATAACCGAAAACATGTAAAAATGTTGGTTCTAAAGTTAAATATTCCTTGAAAGAGTACTGTACTTTGTATTGTCCTACTATAAATGAGTAAATATACATAGTTTCAATCCTGTCTGTATCTTTCCGAGTTAGACATGCACCTTGATTATTTTTGAGTGGGTTTTGCAATCACAAAACATATTTCATTGTATTTTTTTATTTCATTATTTTCTTATTGTGTCGCTTTAAAATGTGTTGAAAGGTGTTTAAAAGACAAAATAATCTATCTGAATAAACTGCTATTTTACAATCTATGGCACTATCATTTAATTTAATCAGGAACAGGGGTAAACCTAGGCTGTTAATTGTGATTCTCTTAAAACAGTTTAGACTAGAGTTTAAACTATTTCAAATAAAAAACATTCAAACTGTCTATGTTGTTTTGTGAGCGTAAAGACTTCTGGGGCCTTGTTAACTTCAAAGGGAGCAGCAGAGGGCGATAGTGCACCACGACGTCTCCCGCTGGCTGACTTTAAAAGGGAAGAAAACAACAGTAGAGTAGAGTACCGTAGAAGAAGAAGAAACACGTGATTCGCGCTAACTAGAAGCAAGATGGCGGTAGCGGTGCGGAGTTTGCAAGACCAGCTCGAAAAAGCCAAGGAAAGCTTAAAACACGTGGATGATAATATTCGGAAATTAACTGGACGTGATCCCAATGAATCGAGGTAAAACGCTAATGGCACCTAGCATTCGCAATATTTCATTTCTGGTGCTAAGCTAACACAACATCTGGCATTCAAAAGAGTGACCTAAGCGTAATGTGTTAGCGTTAGCCTTTATGCTAACTAGCAGACACTATCCCCCCCTCCCTAGATTGTTTGGTGTTGACTGAACCTGAAACAACCAGGCGTATATGAGTTGCAGTTGGTGTTTAGAGCTAAATCAGTGTTGCAAACAAATCCGCAATGAATAATAAGTAAACAACCTGGACCGAGATATTGAACTTCGCTTGCTAACTATCGCCAGGCCTAGTCGGCTACGTCCCGTGTCGCCTCAGATTTAACGTTAGCGGTTACCTGTGTGATTAGGCACAATGGATTTGGTTCTTTTAAGTGTATGCTGGCCTTGGTGAAGATATTACAATGATTTTTCATCCTAAATATATTTATATCTATGTATATATATTAGATGCACGTTAGACATGTTGGTTAGTTGTGCAAATGCTGTTTCTTTGTTGACCTTGTTTGTGATGTTTACAGACCGGGTCAGCTCCGCCGGCTCGGCGGCCCCATGGCAGGCCCTGGAGGAGGTAGAGGCAGGGGAATCAACCTGCTCAGGTAAAATCAAAGTTTGAATCTGAACCATACACTGTATATAAGAAGAGTTTAAACATGGTCATTCATTGTTATTGCCAGATTCAGCGGTTGATTGATTTGATCAGCATATAAAACAGATGAAAACGGCTTTCTGTGAATCTGGAGTGAGCTTAATGTTGTTTTCCTTCCAGGCAATCTGTATCACTAAGGATAAGATAATACTAAGTAACCCTTGACATTACTAGTGCGTGGAAAAGCTAAATCAGAATAAAAATGACCAGTGTTAAAAGGTAGTGTTGTGTTGATAAAAGTCTCTGTCCGTTTCCAGGCGTAGTCTCTCAGATATCGGAAGCGGCGGCCCACCTG
>JAPQRN010000835.1:3899-14923 GCA_037367275.1 Coranthus polyacanthus | reverse complement strand
AATCAGCGCGGCTAACGAGAGCGAAAGCACCTGAGAATGTTCTCCTGTGTTGTTTGGCCAGCGAGTCCTTGCGCAGGCAGCTGGTCTCCTTTTTAACTTCGACTTTCACTGGTGCAGTAATGCAACGGTTTATCCTATGTTTAATTGCCTCAGGAGTCAAATCTGGCCGATACTTAATTTTTGTGGTATGTATGAATATCAATACTTGAGAGTAACATTCTGTATTAGGATTCCCCTCGTTTGGTTATCAAAGAATTGTGACATAGAACTTACTGAGCAGGACATTTTTCACATGGAAGTGCTCCCTGGTGAACAATGTGTTTTTAAAGTGAACGGGTTGAAAAGTTGTTATTTGTTTTTTAGTTGTTGTTATTTTTGGCCCGTACACGTGCTGCTGATGAATCTGTGGTAAGCTAATGTGTGCCCCTTGATTCATCAGTTTGAACCTAGTAAGAACACTTCATATTAAGGTACACATATCCACTATTAACTAGTTAAGTTATTACCATGCATATTAGCAACACACTGACGCTTTATTCATCATTATAAAGCAATTAATAATGTGTTATTCTCCATTATATTCTACAACAACTAGGCCATTAACTGAGTTCACTTGATAACCTCCTAATTACTGCTTATTGACATTAAGTAGAAAGTTGTTGTACATCAATTATGATCCTAAAATGCTTTGCTCATTATGGGCTTTACAAGGTGGTAGCACAAGAACAGACATTCTGCCTTAGGTGAAGTTTGTGTTGGACTCTGTTTTGTGCTGGGAGCCAGTGGTTTGTTGGCGTTATTTAATTCCATTTCTAAGCTAACGACAGTCTGTAATAACAGCCCGTACGCTGAAAAACTCGAGTCAGTTTTTTCCAGAGAAAACCATACCCTCGCTCCAGAGTTCTTCAGTGACTCTACAGAGTTAACAGTGTGTAACACTAGCTACCGTTAGCTTAATGGAGTCAGCTAATGTTAACAAACAACCAGCTCCCAGCACAACACAGACGAACACCACCAGTTAAGACAGAGCACTGCCTCGACCGCAAGATGACTGTTTTTACAGATGGAAATTCAACAGCAGTTTGTCTCGTTCGCAGACATTTATATCTTACATTTAAGCTGAAGTCGCAGTTCCCCTCTTGATTACAAAGGCGGTGCATTATTTAGAAAATTTAGTTTAGTTTTAGAATCTTAACTTTCTACATCGTATGCTACATAATCATTTAAAGATTCAATATGTAACATTTGTTTGTGCTTGTCTGCGTTCATGTGTTTGCGTCGGTTTTGTCCTGGTTGCTTGTTGACGTTAACTAACTCAGGTTCTAACAGTGATGATATTCTGATTGCCATATTCTGGGCCGATACTGATATTTAAAATAACTATTTAGCTGATAGCTGATGCCGAGACCGATGTTATTTTCTGTTTGTTTATTTTTGTTGTTGTTAGTTATCTCCTATTTTAAGCCAGGGGGAAAAAATAGGCTAACCGAACTGTTTTAAAGTCTCTCAGTCGTTCATCACAAATTCAATCATACAAATTTAAACATCAGTGAGATGACATTTAATTTGCTGATGGCTGATACTGGCCGATACCGATGTTCGTCCGATGTGTCGTGAGACTGGACAACCGCAGTCATCTACATAGAAATCAGAGTACACGTTGTTATCGTAGATGTAGGGAGTCATCCGCTTGGAAATGGAGTTAGCTTATGTCAACAAATGACCAGCTCCGAGCACAAAACAGACTCCAAACACACAAGCACATATTGAACCTTTAATAAATGTGGACTTTTCTGCAACAAAACTGCAAGTATTAATAGTTAACTGTAAGTCTGTCCAACTCAGAATATGTTACCTATTCTAAACTGAGGTCTTACTCCTAACTGATTCACTAGTAGTTTGACACTTACTAACCCACACCTAATTGTTAGTGGCCTAGAAGTTGTAGAATATGGTCATGAAGAATCAGGCATCAGTAAGTAACAAGCAGCTGGTTAATATTGAACATGAGCATAAAGTGTCATTAGATTTCATTATCACCTTCTTAGCACTTTTTTGAGAGACATCAGTGACGTTAATTGACGCCTTTCAGGAAGCAGCCGTGTCCCCGCATCAGCCTTGCTCTAAAATCACAAAGCGTCTAAGAGGTTGTTTTTTTTATGCTATCTGCCATCTGATACCAAAGGGCATTAGAATAACACATTGTTTTTTTTTCTGTTGTAGGAATGAAGAGCTTAACAGGGAGTTAAATGCCAGCTGTGAAGTCAAACCACCTCAGTCTTGGTGCGACATGTATCCGGAGACAGTCTACGAAATTGCAGACATTGATACTAAGTGTGAAGCAACAGCTTTTCGACAAGAGGATCAAGAAATAATAAATAATGAGTCATCCAGCTGGGCACTGTGCGATGTGGGTAGGTTCTGATAACAACTGTGGGATTTCATATTTTACTATTCGTCATTTCTGGCGATAGGAGGATAACACAGAAATGAGAAAAGGTTACAGTCAACCAGTCACTGGAGATTTCCAAAATACGATAGTAACTGACATCACATACAATGTGCACAGTGGTGTCTAAATGCTGCCTCAGGCATTTCTTGCAGATTTTAAATACCTTTAAAACAAGTTTTTTTTTCTCTCATATTGTAAAGTTAAGTAAATTTCAGAAAATTCTGAACTGACAAGAAACATGTTGGTAACTTTCCCAGGCTTAACCAAATATTCTTCTCGCAGTGACACTCAACCATCTGGTTTATGCTCAAAAAAGAAGAAGAAAGAGCCAAAAATACTTTTTCAGTTGCTACTTTTTATGCAGAGCATTACTGGTGTGTGTACACTTTCAGTTTCATTATGTCCCTTTGGAAATTTACTTCGACAGTGAAAGCTCGGCCACCGTTTAACGTTCAAGTGACAAACACTGACGGCGTCTACAACATCACCTGGGACAACGACAACGACCCAAGCAACTGTCTCGAGTTCAGGATTCGCATTAGAGAAAGTAAAGACTTGTCAGAGGTAATATATGAGCGAAACACTGAACAATAGATGTGGTTTTATTGTAGTATAACTGGATGTCTTTGCTGATAACTGTTATTCCTCTCTGATAGGTACAAGTTTATTCCGTGTTGCAATCAGAGTATAAATCCCTGATAGACCATACGAAGCTGCAGCCCCGTGTCAGCTACACTGTAGACGTTCAGGCCAAATGGTACGACCATTATCTTCAGGGACCATGGAGTGAGTGGAGTGCCACCACAGAATGGAAGACTACAGGAAGCAGGAGTGGAGAGACTGAAGGTAGAAGAGATTTGACCTCAAACCTGTAAACTGAATATAATCACCTTCTATCACACTAAATAGGGATATTTAATTCTTGTGTTTGTAATTATTAATGTAACCGTTAATGTACTTGGAAACATTTCAGAAACAATTTGGTTGATGTTGTTTGTTTGTCATGTCTTTTCATTTCAATCAGGTCATACTGTTGTAGGAACAAATAGATATTATTGGTACTTCACCCTGCCTGCCGTTCTGTTCCTCGTGTTGCTGCTTTATTCGCAAAAACCGTAAGTACTGGCAACAGTGTTGTTTATTTCATCACTCAGGTTTTCGTCTTCAGAAGAAAACGACGGTTCAACAGTTAGTGCACACTAAGGTTTCCACTTTCCCAGCTCGTAGTGGGGCTGCAGCCCTGTCGTTAACCTTAGCTGTGATTTAAGGATTAAGATGGATTTAAAGCTGTGTTGTCTTGAACAACAAAGTGAAATATCCTTAATCTTACTTTAAAAGCTGCGGTTTTACCATTAAATCTGCTACACACCTGATTTAATATAATCTAATTCGAGGCACAGGTTTCATTTGATTCATTCTGAAAAGTGTAATTTTTTTAGAAATGAATAGATATACTATTACACATTTCATGTGTGATCTCATGAAAACTACTCAAAATCAATCAAAACTGTCATTTTTTTTTACATTTAAGAGGTACGACATGTTCTGGACGATATAGCAGATGAAGCAGCTTTAATTACGTAATGGTATGAATTTTTCACACATTGTCAAACCATACCATAGTTAAAATAACAGCTGTAATGCTTCAAGTAGCAGCACATTAAAAGCGCTGCAGATCGCTGTGCATTGTGTATTGAAAGGGACTCCTATTAAGTGTGTGTGCCTGTGTCTAACCTTCTAACACAACAACTGGCCCTCAGTACACTCTCTTTGTGACATTATGAACACAGCAACAAACCACCTACACAAGGACATGGTCCCAATAAGACAGTTGACATTTTGTTTTGAACGGAAAGCAATGGTAAAGGTTCAATGTACGAGATTTGCATGTGCTTATGTGAAGTTTGTGTTTGCGTCTGTTTTGTCCTGGGAGCTGGTTGTACTAAGCTAGCGATTATCTCGGTCGCCTACATTCATGATAACAGCCCGTTCACTGATTTGTATTTAAATCCCTCTGCTCGTTCCTGAGTACATCAGTGCCTCTCTTCTGTTCCTCTATTTCACCAACAGTGAACAACACTCGCTACCGTTAGCTTAGAAAGGAAGTCCGCTAACGAGCATGTGTGAACCGTTGACACATTGAACCTTTACAGTTGTTGGCATATCTATATATACATTGTGTTCCGCGTTCTACATACTGACTCTATATGTTGTCTCATTTTGTGAGGACCTAGCGTGTTCAAGGTTTAGCTGAACACATTCAAAGCCACAGCTACTTTAGGCTAGTCCGACGCGCAGTGGGGTTTACCACCTCATTGTTTCCCATTTGCTCAAAGCATCATTTGTCTGTTTTGAGAACAGTACAGTAATAAAAGCTCCATGATCACTCTTCTCTACTTTTGCAAAGCACCTGCACGCATGAAGAAGGATTTTGAAACACAACGTGCAATGGAAGTTTACATTTTCTGTCAGAGTTTTTAGAAACGTACCGAAGAGCCAATGAACAGAAAATAACTAGGTGAAAGCATATTAAAACTTATTGTCAGCAGCACTTTACTTCCAGTAAATGATTAACAAGCTGTCTCGCTGCTTCGATTGAGACTTTCCTGGTATCACCTCCCACATAGAGAGAAACCACTGCAGTGCTGCAGAACATTGCACTCAAATGGCTAGCAGACATAGGAAGTTATGCAGAGCAGCAGTGTCAAACAAGTGACACCTGACCTCTAGTACAGCATACAGAGTGCACATAGCACGAAAACACTCCTGCTCAAATACAGACGTGCATTTTTACTCATTATCTTCTCTCTATTTTTGTATTTAGGATAAACTTGTTCCACATTACAGGTCATGTATCCTCTCTGTATCGTGGTGTTTTTTAATATTCTAGTAGTTTCACTGTATTTTTTTTTTGTTGCATGACTAGGCCTTTACATATCTCTTTATGGGATCTGTGTAAAGGCCATAAAAAGAAATAAATATGCCAACAACTTTCACATTGCTTCCTTTTTACAACTAAATCTCAGCTGCATTTGTGACGTTTACAAAGACAATAAACTGTGGGTAATTAGCTGTTGTTATGTAAGGGACAACTACAATGAATTACCCACGTCGTGTCAGGGACCTGCGTCACCCAGTCGGACTTTATTTCTCAATAATGACCCAGATCGTTGTATATTATTCCCATTATTCCACATATTTCACAGCTACTTACTAAAGAAATCAATAATTTGACATAAAATGGTGATTCATAGCACTCCCAGGATCTGTATTATATAATTACAGCTGTTATTTTAGCTATGCTACATTATGGCAGTATATGAAAAATTCATATAGTACGAGAAATTAAAACTGCATCTGTTCATACAACACATCATCCAGCACTACATCCAATACATTACAATATTGTAAGGTGATATATGAGGTTTTTTTAAATTTAACTGTCACAGTACACAAAGTAACCACCGTACGCATAAAGATAGATTTCAATAGTGCTATCAAGTCGTCAGGCCGTTAAACACAACATAAAATGAAACACAAAATGTTTTTGGGAATCAACAGATCAGAGGTGTGAATCTTCTGACGATTCACTTTGTTTCCGATACACCTGTCAACACGATTCTCCATGCATCTCAGTGTATCGCATCATTAAAGATCCTGTCTGTAAGGTTCAGGGAGATTTAGGTTTATGTAATATTCATCATTTTGTTTTCATCAGTGTGTGATCACAGGACAAAGGGAATCGGTGCAGTTTTCACAGATTGCACTGCCGTGTTTCTATAGTAGCTCAGGATGGACTTTCTCTTCTCCTTTTTTCGTTTTATGGCAGAAGTACATTACCGTCGCCTACTGTGTTTGAGTGTGGACCAGAGTTAATATCCCCTTTGCTAAAAACACCGGTTCTAACAACAGGCTTTGCATTTTTTGCAGCCATTGTAGGTTAGGTGTGGATGGTATTCAGTTGGTTGCAAACAGCAACTTCACCACTAGATGTCACTGAATATTACAACTGAACCTTTAATTATCTCTGTTACGCACATGATTCCCTAGCAGTCAGACAAATGTGAACTCCCTTTTATTTAGAAAGTGCCTTCAAAAATCAGACGACGGCAGCTGCATCTTTTCCATACCAGTATGGGTGACCCACCTCTGTATGTAGATATCACCCAAACAGAACAGAAGTCCTTGTACAAGTATAGGTGTGAATATTCAGTGGCCTCACGATTCAATTTTATTACGACATCCGCATGACGATGCATCTTTGAATCGAGAATTTCCCATGCCTCTAATCACGATACTAAAGGTTATCAATATTTTTCTTACACCTCTATTTGTCACCTGATTTCTGTCTGTGCAGGGGAAGATGCAACCACATCTTTTTCTTGTCTGTGCTCAAACTAAGTGACTGCTTCCTCTGTAATGGAAAATCATTCATCATAAATCATTAAAGTGACACTTTTTTATTGGCTGTCTTCTGGAGGTGTGATTGTTTGACGTCTTTTTCAGGTTCTGGCAAAAGAAGCTCCAGCTGATCACATACATCCCGAAGCCGGACGAGTTCTTCAAGCCCCTCTACAACAGCTACGAGGGGAACTTCAAGGTAAGAGAAAGTGAAATCAGCTCTCACAGGGTTTGTGTAATTTCCACGGTCGCCCAGCAGGTGTTGCCCGACGGGACTTGGAGCGTATCTGGGTGCCGCTCGGTGGGACTTCCCCCTTCGACATTTAAGGGCTGTTGAGATGTGAATGAGTCAGTGTGCAGGGGCTTCAAGAGCCTTTCTGTTCTTTCATCTGTGTGACTCGGTGTGGGTTGATATTTGTGTTTAGTGGAAAATACCCCTGATAAGTTAGAATGATGAGTCATTCCGTCAGTCTAAAAACAGGTTGTTTTTCACTGTTAGGGGCACAATGAAAATTATGTGGTTTAAATTTTTCTGTTGTTTTCTATCAGAGTTATGTTTTCATTGGGTCTTTTCCCCCGTTTTGACGCCCAGACACGTGCTCCTCTCTATTTAATCTTTGCTAATTATGCAGCATAGTCTAGATTACATTTCTGCATTGCTTTTTTTTCAGCAAACAGTCTTAAATGCATTGCCAAATAACATGAAAGAGAAATATCTCCGTACATTCCTCAAAATGAAATAGTTTGACTATTCAAACTGATGTAGCGACATACGTTTTTTGCGCTTACTCGACCGTTTCAGCTTAGTGCAAGGAACCGTAAATGCCTCTGTGTGATCTGTTTGATCATGACGTCCTTTATAAATGCTTCTTAAATTTCTTTTCTTATCTTCTGTAAGCACAAATAACCCTGTATCAATGATCATTGTTGTCATCCATACATTGGTATTTGAGCCCATTTACTCATTATTTAAGATAATATTAAATAGGTGATCCAGAAATGGCAAAAAAAATTAGTCAGGATTGTTCATTTATGCGCAGATTTACTCATGTCATGATTTATATTTAAGGCTTATTGTGATCTGGTTGCTATGGTTTGTCATTTACGCAGACAGTTACAGTGTGTCTGCATAGAGTGCATCAAAACACTGAAGTCCAAAGCTGAAGACATGTGTGCAGTTGCATATATTGGCCAGCAGAGTGTGCTACAATAAGGCAAATAAGAGGAAGGCATGAAAGGGAAAGTACAGACGATTATGACGTAGAAAAGTTCCCTTTCCTCTGCACCACTCTACTTTGTTCCACTATGTCAAATGTTTTTGCTAAATTGAGATTAAAGTGTCAAAAGTAAAGGTAAGTAAGGTAAATGTGTATGTGCTGTGTAGGTTCAGGCATTTTAACTAAGTTTGTGGAAGACTTAAGTGCAGAGTGGGAGTTCTCCTGCAAGAAAATTTTACACTTTTACATAATTTAGGACACATACAGTATTACCATTTTTGTGAAAACAAATTTGGAAAAGCTACAGTTGACGATAAATAAACAACAACCAAAACCTGCCAAAGAACTTCACTGGGGACCAACTGCAACCATTACATCTGGGAAAAGACATTTAGTTCATTTTCTGCACATTGATTTTACATTTCTTTGGCTTAGGTGGTGCAGAATGCTGGGGAATTCCTGTTTTTTTGGTCTTTGTCCAAGTTTGACTCTGATTTTAAATCCGATTCCTGACGCTTGAAGGAAATAACTAAAGGCACCTCTGCAGCGTAGTCTGTAGCTGTTGTGAAGCACACTCTGTTACTGTTCAAAGAGGTGTCTTCTGATCTTTTCTAGCTACACACCGTATCTTCAGGATCACGCGACAGACTGCCATCTTTTTTTGAAATCAATGCTCTGCTTTGCCAGTGTCACTCAAACATGCAGTTGAACACTGCTAGCACTTTCTCAGCGACCACAGACTATTCAGTTAGACAGATGAGCTCTGTAGCTCAGGATGTGGTGGCCTCTGCGTTAGCAAAGTCTCATTCATGCTTATCTGGTCATCACCTTGTGTGGAGGCTATGGGTGGCGGCACAATATTTAGATCAAGAATGAGCTGAAAAGCAGGTCAATTTGTGGGAAGGTTCTGAAATGTAATGTAAAAACATGCTTTTTTTAGCTTTCATTTTGAAATCAAGCACCTCTGCTTTACCCTTAGTTTAGTATTTCCTACAGTGCAATATCACATACCAGGTTAATTATGTCACATATGGTCCAATAATTAGCTGCATATGTACAGTAGCTAAATGCTATGAAAGCCCCGTTTTAGAAACATGTTGATTAGGTACTTAACACGTGTCTGCAACATTTTGATCAAATCAGATAAAGAGTAGGTTCTGTCCTTTGATAAAGTACAAAAATACCCTCTGGGACTCTGTGGCTTTGTAAAACATAGTGTCCTTATCTGACAAAACAAATGTAAGGGTAAAAGAACTTTAACATGTTTTTAGGCTCTCTGATAAAAGTACTTACATGCTATAGTATGAGGTTTCAGCAGTGTGACTTTGTGACAAATTAAGTGAGTATGCTGCTTTGGAAGGACAACAATATAAAGAGCCAATTTTGTACTAAATAGATGGTTACTTTAAAATGAAACCCACTTAATTTTAAACTAAATTGCAAAATGCATCTTTACACAGAATGAAGCCTGTCTTACTTAGGATTTACACTGAAAGGGATCTACGACCTGTATGGACAGGAGAAACATTTAGGCTGACTGCAGGTATTCTGTTCAACTTACTGTTTATATATATGACATGCAACTATCGCTGACAGAGTAAATGAATCCGGTCCACAGCTGTGAGATATAGTGTGGATTTACTTTCAGAGATAGATAAGAAAAAGTGCGACCTATCCTGTAAAGCATTGTTCATCCCAAAGTCATGTTTGTAAAGACTGTGCAGGAAATCCACTGAAGTCATCAGTTAGCCAGTGAAACCTTTTATATGCAAGCTGTTATTTGAGAAGCATGGATGTCAGTCTGATTCTCACATTTAACATCAGAGCATTACTGAGGGCTGCGTTCCAGTTCTTATCATGGGTGTTGATTGGAGTTGAGATCAAGGCTTCCTGCAGTCCAGCCAAATTCCCCCAGGTCAAACATGGACTTTTTTGCGTTTATACATTACGTTAAGTTGACATGACTGTACAGTTGTCACAAACAGGGAAATAGCAATAGAGAATAAAACCGTTGTTTGTACCTGGCTGTAACCATGTTTATTTCTCCTGTAAAGTTGGCCGTGGGAATCTACATGGACAGACGAATCAATAACCATATATAATACAGTAGCCCAGTTGAAACCTTTGTTTCTGCCTCCTGTATGAAAAACGTAATGTCCTGTGTTTGCTCCTATATTTGTTTTAGGCCTGGGTGAAGCCTGTATTCAACGAGTATGATTTCCTGAGGATGAACACAAGTGTCGACGTTGTAAACGAGAAGGATCAAGACGTCCTTCACTGGAGCAACAAGAAGCGAAGCTCAGGCGAAGGCTACGACACGGAGCAAAGCGGCTGTTTCCTCCACAACCTGCAGCCTATCTCCAACCCACTGCTGCACTTCCAAGACAGTGAAAGCTCCCACGGCACCGGCCGCTCCACTGGACACATCTCCATCCACACTGTAACCCTGTCTGGAGAGGAGGAGTTCGAGGAGGAGGAGGTGGTGTCACAGATCTCTATAAACACCCTGCAAAGTTATCAGGATGGAGAAAGCTTTGGGTCATACACTGGAGACAACAGAGAGCACGCTGGGTATGATTTAGAAGAGCCGCTGATGTCCAGAATGAGAGAACAAAGTCAACAGAATGAAAACCAAATATCCGTTGACTTATCTTTGGAAAATATTAACTTTGAGCGACAGTTTAATGAACCAGAGAGAGTATCGCTGGACTCATTTGCCTCCAACAAGCCTTCAGAGGACGGCTACCCTCACGTGGACTTGGACACTATTGATAGTGGTTTTGGAGAGTGCGGCAGCCCAGTGGCCACAGACTCCAACACAAAAGAGCAGAGAGACTCCCGTTTATTTCACGAGCACAGAGCCCTGCATTCAAACTATGTCAAACAGTGGATGGCATGTAGCACTCTGCAGGAAGAGTGACGAAGCAAGCAGCTCACAGTGAGGCCTGTCACTG
>JAPQRN010000834.1:0-14924 GCA_037367275.1 Coranthus polyacanthus | reverse complement strand
GGAGCGTCCAATGGGAACTGTAAGGTGCCTTTACGTAAATCCTCATTTGGACAAACTGCTTTTTCTGTTTGTGGAATTAACATGTGGAGCAGTTTGCCTTCAGAAGTCAAACCGCAATCTGACTGGAATCATTTTAAACTAAATCTGAAACTGTTTTTAAAGAGGGACCAGTCATGTTGTCATGAATAACTCACTGCTCCTTGTTTTATTGTGTTTTATTGTAATTCTTATTATTTTTCTGTTGTGTCCAGAGTCTTCCAGGTCTTCACACTCAGCTGTTACTTCCATTAAGTCCAAACACACATAGTCTGCTAATGATGCTGCTTCAGAGCTTTGCAGTTGGACTCCACGTCCATGAATTAATGATCAGTTGAGTGTGATTCTCTTTGTGACGGTGGAGTTGATTGGCCCGTCTGACCGTGAATGCAGACCTCCGTCCTCGCTCCACACTCAATAACCTTGCTGCTTATTGATTTCTGCTCTTGTTCTACGTCTGTGCAAACACCTGGACAGGAGCTCTTTGTGGTGAGACACTGAAGGAGACAAACCCAGTGTTCTTCTGCTCTAAAAGTTGGATGGCTGTTGTGGTCACGGCTGGTGGATAAATGTGACGATGATGATGTGATGGTGGATCTTACGTTGTTGACGATATGATCTGCTTTTCAGAGGAACCGGACAGATCGCCTCCTTAAATACAATAAATAACTTTCCTCCTGCACTAATACTGATTTGAAAAGGGCTGAGCATCAGTGTAAATATGGTGTTTTACAGAGAGCATTGCATCATGGGTCATACATAGCATTAATCTGGCTAAATGGAGTCCATTTACAGTGTTTCTTTAGAGGCTGTAATGATTATTCTATTAGTTGTCGACTATTAAACTTAGTAATTAAAAAACGTGGTTTAAGAAGAGGTTGTCACGTGATCTTCGGGGCAGATCTCCAACCACTACTGTCTTTATTTACAACATCAGGGCAGGATAACTTTAGTATGGCTGAGGGTAAGTTGTCATGGTATGAAAACAGCAGGTTAGGAACAGGTTCTAATTTCTCTTCCACTCCTCTGACCTCGTCACTACTTTGTGCGTTGATGCTAAACATTGGCATCAGACCTACTGAATCTCCTTGTTTGTGATTCAGATCAGTTGAATCACCTGCTCATTCCAGTCTGTTTCCAGCACGAATCAACCTGCCACTGTCTTCAAACCACACACAATGAAACAGATATATTTTCCTGCTCTTTTGAGGAAAAAAATAGACCTTTAGGAGTCAATAAGAGCCTTAATAAGATGCAGAATTTTGCAGTGTTTCTTTTACTCTTTCATCCTCCAAGTTGATTATTACAAAACAACAAGCAGATGATGGATGGTGACTCGGGGAAGTCGCTGCTAGATTAGCCATATTTACCGGTGGAGCACAGCTGCAGAATATTTGGCTGCTGCCTGCTGTTAATTTTCCAGCCTGTCTGCTAAGGAGGTTTGAGGCTTATTGTGCTTCTTTGTGTGAATTACTGCGTTTAGGCGGGTGTTAACAGTCTGCATCCATGTGACCAAAATAAATGTTCCTTAGCACAGGTGAATAGATGGGTCACATAGAGAACAGGATATTCTTATGTAAGTCAATATACAAGCGAACACTAAACAATGTGGATTTCTGCCTTAATCCATTCCTTCAACACACACACACACACATATCTATATATCTATATAGAACCCAGTCCTGATCCCGTCGGCACCTTTACCATCTGGTTCAGCTGTGACGGGGCCAGTCGTCTGCCAATGCCGTGCTGGAAACTCTTCAAGGATGTGGGTGTTGGTTTTGCTGCAGCCTTCGGGGACACGAGCGGCTTTAACCTCCCAGTCGGTGGAGGCTGTCGGGGCAGGAAGCACATCCAGCTCCACAGCTGCTCTGGAGGCAGTGGCTGCAGCTTTGTGTTTACTGCTGGGAGTGCAGCAGGTTTAGTTGGAGAGGAATCAAAGAAACAGACAATAAAAAAAGAACAACCCAGTCTCCCACAAATCATGTTTGTATAAAACCGCAGCTCCAGATGAGGTTTTCAGGGTTTTCCTGCTGAGTGAAATCAATGTGGACTCTTTAGCAAGTTGTGTCTTCAAGCTTCTTCTTCATTATCTGCTCTAGAATTTCTGATTGATATAATGATGATAAAAAAGACCCAAAATTATGTGAAACTATATATTTTTTGAAAAAAATTTCTCTGAAAACCTATTACAAACATAATGCTGCAAACGTAGTGCATTGATTTGTGAATGGGTTTAGTGTTAAATCTGCAGCTTAGTTACATATGATGGTATTTTTCTGGGAAGGTTGAAAAAGGAATCTGAGTTTTGTGATTCATGTCTTAAAAATACAGTTAGTAATTCTGTAACATCTCCTCAGACTCATTTTTGCTGGTTTGCTCCCAGATACAGTGAACTGCAACTGAATTATGCACAAAAACACAAAACCAGCATCTGAATGTACAGCTGAATGTCTGACAAGCTTTAGGAAACCCTGTATCTTTGAGTGTTTAATGATGTGACTTCCTGGAATCTCCTGATCTGTGTAGACCAGCTGAGACGACACATCGACATCCTCTTCTAGTCCTTGGACATTGTCTTGTTTGCTTTATTGGCCACACGTTGAACACCAGCAGCTGCTCTTCAAACCATCAGCCTACAGTTGTTTGGCCTCTAATGGACCTTTGAACTTAGAAGGTTCTGAGAGAACAAGCTGCCCTCCTCTGTTCGAGCACTGCCTCTTAATCGACAGCTATGGAACATTCCAATATTTGGCTAAAGGTGCAGATTGTATGAGTAAATACCAGCTCCACGTGTCCTTTTCTTTGATACATGTGCTAGTATCTATCCAGATGAGTTTCAGGGGTTAAAAGGTAAAGACACACTTTGTGCAGAGCATTAAACCTGCTCCTGTTTCGTTAAAGTGTCATCAGTCTGTGTACGGGTCCAGTGCAGCTGCTTAGACAGTCTTGAAGAGTTGAGTTTGAAGGGTTTTCAGTGGAAAAGCTGAGCTCTCTTTCACCACACACTGCCAGGTGCTTTATTGGATGCCTGTTTTCTGACTGGCAGCCTTGCGGGCGAATTTGACAGCAGGACGATGAATAGTGTTGAATGATGAATCCGTCTGTTTTGAAAAAGGTTTTTCTTTTTCCTCGATCTGAAAGACGGACGAGCTTGAGGAAAAACCTGGCGCAGCAGGTAGAGGACATGTGAGAGGAGAGAGAGATGCTGAGAAGGGGAAAGGCAACCACTGTATTACAGAACCGAAATAGCAAAGCTGTTGTTTTCCCCTCAGGAGTATTTTTGTTTTTCCTCTGTGCACCACACTCACTCCAACATCCTTCCATTGTTCTCTGCATCCTTACCATCATCTGACTGGGATTCTCTTCCCTTTTCTCTCAGTTTCCGTTTCTCACATGGTCTTGTTCTTCTTATTAGCCTTAAGCTCAAAAAAACAAAGATGATAAGATGAATGTGTTTCAGGGAAACATTGAACTGGCTTTTAGAATGTGAGGCTGATCACCACCTATGTAACAACGTTATTCCACCTCATTGTTCTGTCTATAAGGTCCAGACAGAATGGGGACGTTGTTGTTCCATCTCTGAGCCTGAGTTGACGTCTGTAAAAGCAGAGCTAGCTGTGATTTGTTGACGATGTGTTATGTGTGTGATCTACAACACGCTACTGTTGAAAATGTAACAGTGACGCTCAGAAGAAGAAATCACCCAGTGTTGAGCAGCAGCGGGAAACTCGTCTCTTCAACTCTGTTATTATACATCTCAGTAGATGCTGACGAAACAATCTTATAGTGAAGTTTCAGGAATGATCTCCGTCCATTCTAACATGCCTGAAATGTCACATGACCAGGTCAGCTGATAAGGTGTGAAGCTCAAATGTTCATATGACGATAATGTCTGACAAATTGCTGTCACTTCACTGGATACTGAAAATCCAGAAGGGTATCAGACCTTAGTATTCAGCCACTTCATAACATTACTGTTACATCATACAGGAGTGAAGGAGTAAATATATTCTGAAATATCAAACTATCCTGTTGTCTTTTCACCTGACGAAGAGCTGATGATGCTGTGAGATTCTTACTGAACAGACGGTGTTTATGACTGTGAGAGTCAATTCTCTTGAACTTCTGTATTAGTTATTGTACTTTGTGTATGTCTTGTCTTCTTCTTCTGTAATAGGTTTGACTGATGTATTGATTGTGATTCTCAGTCACGTGATGATGATGTTCCTCTGGTGAAATGTCTCCACAGTGTTTCCTCTACTTATTAAGGGGTGACACCAACTCCTTTATGCAACACAACACAACTTTCTGTTTCCTTTTGTTCATATTTTCTCTCCGTTCTGGCTTCATTCCCTTCATCTTTTCCTTCCGTCCTTTTCTTCTTCCTCGTTGTTACTTCATCCTGTGCCTCCACACTGTGCGGTGGATGACAGAGTTGTGTGAATGATTGCGTTGTCTCGGTCTGTATCTGTATTGTCCTGCCTCTTCCGCTCAGCTTTCCTCACTGCAGCAGAACCAGGCCCAGTTCTGTACATGTCGCTTCGCTTCAGCATCTCCAACACTGGCTCAGCAGCAGAATCCAGGAGGAGGAGATAAGGTTATGGAGCCGTGTTCCCTCACACTTTGATTCAGCAGGAGTTTAATCTGCTGCAGTGAAATATTCCAGCAGGTCAGAGGTTTTTAAAACGTCTTCATACTCAGGTGTCGGTGAGTGAAAATTCTGTGTGGATGCAGTGTTTTTAACTGTAGCTTAACTACAAATGAAGTGTGAACATTAATTTATTCCTGTGTGAAAAACCAGCATTAATACCTCTAAACATTCATTTGACTTTTTTTTTTACCTTTCTCTTGGACAAGACTGCCCAGTTTTTAAAGTTGTACAAATCAATATTTTATATTAATAAAGGATCAAGCACTGTGTGAAACGACCACGGACTACGACACGTATTCAACACATTTTACTCTAAATGCAATGAATAAATAAAGGAGAAAATAATTCTGTCTGAATAAATAAACAAACAAACAAAAATAAAAGGTACCTTCTCATATTTATTTTTCTTCTTAATTAGAACAATTGTGCAAATTTTCACTAAAACATGAAACAAAATCTAATATATAAAATCTAAAAAGGTAAACTGAAAACACTTTCTAGCTGTAGTTACGCATAGGGCTGGGTTAGGGTTATGATGAACCCTATATGACGACGTACATCATGTCGTGACAAATCATAGTCTTTATGGCCGCAGTTTTGATTGGAATCAAACATGGAGGAGAGTGAATGTGACACAGGATCATTCACAGAAAACGGGAAATGACAATTACTCACCTTGGCTCCATCACCGGGGAGACAGTTCATATCTCTGAAATACATCACACTCACATCTTTATCGTCAGAACTCTTTATTTTAAACACTAACATATTCAAAGACGACCTAACATCCTCATTGAAGTAGAATTTCTACATGTAGCTCCTTTAAAATCACCGTTGTTCTAACAGATTTCCCCGATAAACACAAAACTAAACTGTTTGATCTGTTTTCACACAAGTACAAGCAGAGCTGAGTCAAATGGTTCCAGAGTCAAGTGAATGCATCAGTTCAAAACACCTTAATGTCACTAACATCAGCTTAAGGAAGCTTTCAAATATACACATTTATAACAGACTCATTGTGCTGTCTGCCGAAACAACACATACTTCCTGTTTCACAATAAAAGCCTGATGCGAAATGATGGAGTTTTCATCGCTGAAACAACAAAATGCTTTTACTTTGGAAGGGTCAAAGGAAGTGGTGTTTGTATTAACAGCTCAAGTTTAGTAGATAAACAGATGCGTCAGCCAGGTTCCATATATTCAGTTTATAAACCATGTTCCATAAATACTGATGATTCATTGGTGACTTTTAGTTCATTTTTCACACAGAGAAACATTCATGACTGAGACTGAACAGAGTAAAAACCCGAGTCTGGGTTTTCTGGTTCTCACTGATAGACTCTCATCCCGTTTGACATGATTCTTCCATCAGAGATAATACAGAATACTGGTGTTTGAGTCTGTTGTGGACCGGTTTTCTGGTCCGTGTCAGACTTTTCAGACATAAACCACATCCATGTGGTTTTGGTCCGATCTCCTGGTTCTGGTCTGAGGCCTGGTCTGGTTCTGTGTCTCTTTCACTCTCCTCCATGTTTGTTTGCGTCACCTTCGTGTAAATTTCCGGCATTGAAATCATTGTCCAAATGATGAAAAATCTTGTTGTAAAAAGTGTGATTTGCAACATGAAGAAGTTAAACATGTGATGTTTGTTCATTTTAGATCAAACCGTTCTGTACATCGTGTCACTATTAGTCAAATGAAATTGGACCCATTTGCATAAATAGTTACACATTTACCTGATCATCAACTTTATGAAACGATTATTGGAAGTAAGTCAGTGAAAAACTGTGAATGTAGATGGTCTGCAGCTACATTAGAGATCTCTTTAATCTCATTAAAGGATTTTTAGACAAATGGAGACATTGCAGAGATGATAAAAACATATTAGATTCTATTAGAGAGCAGTTAGAGGACCAGCTGCTGCCGCTTAATTTGCGTATTTCGAAAGATAAGGCTTTGTTTTATTCAGATTCTTAAAAAACATTTTTCCAGTTTTCTATGTGACCATGTTTGGCCTGGTTTTAAATGGTTGTTTTTGAGTTAAATTGGCCACATTCAGTCTGTCAAACAGTTTACAGTAATAGTCTAGAGCTCGGTAGGACAGAGGCTAATAAATTTAATTTGTTTTGTTATTTAATATATAAAACTGTGTATATTGCAGCTTAAACAGCAGAACGGTCTTCTCATAATAGTTTGTAATTAAAAAATAATTAGGTGTAATAACTGTAGCTACTGTATAGGGAGCCCAGTGGAGTTCATTAACAGCCTGCCCTCTGGAGAAAGTGGACTGTCAAAGTCATTTAAAGCTGAAGACAAACAAACACAGAGGAGCTGCTTCTCCTCGAGACCTGCAGGCTTCTCTCCCCTGAGGTCAAACGTTATCATCCTAAGCACCAAGTCATTACCAGAACATGGCCCTCCTCCGTCTTTATCCCACAAATGAAGCAGAGTTCATTCAGCCGGACTCTGCCTCCTCCTCATCCATCCACAGCAGCGTCTCTTAAACCACAATTAGTCTAATAACCATTAAAAACGCCACCTGTAAGGTCAGTGACAAGCCTTTGTTAATTACTGAAGATGCCTCAGGAGCCACACGAGCTCGCAGCTTCCCACAAATCTCATCTCATGTGGGTTTTTGCTGCTGGCAATCTTGATTCCAAAGCCTTTTAGTATTCGACCAGTAGAAGGGGATCTTTGTCTGGTGGACCATGGTGGTTCCAAATCATATTAGTCCAAGCTCTAGTAAGATGAAGCTGGAGCTCTCAGAGCCCAGGGTGGGGCGGTTTCTGAGGTCCTGTTCAGACCTGGTATTAACATCCATCCTGATGGATCTGGTCACGTGTTCAGCTCTAATACAAGGTCTTAACACACTCAGGACTTGGACAATGGAGTAATATCATTAAGTTCACAGCCAGTCTTCTCGTTTCTTTATTCTCTTTAGACCTAATGCAGCTGTTTCATAAGGGACAGGACCTAAAACAGACAAAACAATGTCAATCACTTGAAAACAATCTCACAGAACAATAGAAGGATTATTAGTGATTGATAAATCTCTGTAGTCATATCTACAGTCTGCGTTCTCACTGAGTGACTGACGCCAGTGTTTCACATCTAAGTTGATCTTTACGTGGTGATTCACTCCATTATGTTGTGACACCAACCAAAAATGTATGAAATCTACACGTTGTTACATTTCAAACAGTGAAATAAAATACATTTGAAAATCAGAGCTAGTGTTGAACACAGAATAAATATATCAAACACTGAAACATGGTAAAGAACTTCTAGAACAAACTGAACAGTTAATAGGAGATAACCCACATCACAATGACATGAGGCCCCTTTGAGGAGTTTCTACTGAGATGTCAACACAAAGCATCCGTTGATTGTCTGAAAGGGAGGTTTACACAGAGCGATAAGTTAGAGACGTCCAACTGTCTGGACAAAGTTCACAATGATCTGCAGCGTCTGACTCATCCCTGCTTTTCAACAGGAACGCTGTGTTTATGACTCCGTCGTGGTTTGGTTCTGTCTCTGCAGGACTTCACACCGGTAGCGTTGTGTTTGTCTCATTTCCTTGTTTTATTTTTACTTGATACAGTTTCATGGTTTCTTTTTATCTGTTTTTTGTACTTTTATTGTCCTGCTGTAATTTACAGATAAGGTTGGTCAAAATAATTCATCCTCATAATGATTTCATATCAGTATTTTCACGTGTTCGTTATTGACGTTGATGTTTTGATTTTCTACCATCATGAGTCTGCACAGGGTGTTTTATTTTGAAAATGGACTGGATCCTCTGGTTACTGACTTCCTGTCTCATGTGTTCTGTGTTACTTGATGTAACGTCTGTCGGTTCTACACGCTGACAGGTTTTAACATAGGTTTGCGTCGTTTTTAAGTCTTGTGTGCGTGGTTCTTTGTGTAGATATTTTCTCCTCTGCATCCATCGCTGCATCCTCAGCTCAGCTCCGCTCAAGATGGTTGTGATTAGTTTAAAGAAATCTAATCAGATTGAAGAGTTGAAGAGATGACGGGTTGAACCAGATGTCTCTGCACCTTTTCTGAAACAGCATTAAACACAGTGTGGTTATGTAAGACTCTGCACTTTATTTGAGCAGTAGAACAGGAGCACATCAGGAACATGTTATTCACAAAGAGGTTTGTCTTGTAACTTCTCACCTGCTGCTCAGTCTCATCCTGCTCTAATGATGGAAACCTCACATTACTCCCAATGTTTACCTTTCACATGGGTTTCATTTCATCTAATGACTTATACATTAGATCCACGTGTTGGGTCTGACTCACTGGAATTAAAATACATCGCCTTTTTAAAGTCAATACCCTCTGACCGATCCTCTACTTGTAATTGTTTTATGTAAATGTATTTTATAATTAATTTCATGTAATATTTCTAACTGTATTTTACTTCTTTGTTTTAGAGACAGACTAACAGGACTTAGATTATCGGCTCAAGTCAATGGTTCATGTTAAGCTTCTCTATTACTTTGACTTCGCGTTCAGTTCGAGAGTCACTTGAATGAAGTCAGAGTCGTCAATGTCGGACACCAGTAACATTTCAGTGTCAACATTTTTGGGGTTCAATGGTAGAAAGATACTGAGTTAGTGTCACAGAGGAGGAAAGAATCCAGAAAATATTAAGATTTCAGAAGATGCAATCTGAGAAAAATGACTCAAACCTATTATCGATGATCAAAATAGTTGTAGATTAATTTAGTAGTCTAGAATTAATCATTGAATCGCTTAATGTCGAGTACAGTTTGTGTCTAATTTTTTCTAAAGAAACATATTCGAACACAAACTGCAGAGACTGTTTCTCTGAATAAAAGCAGACCCTGGTCTTGTCTTGCTCTTGTGTAAGTTGCTGCTGGTCTTTTGTCTTTTGTCTTTTGTCCACCCACTGCTGGGAGTGTGGGTGGTGTTAAACACTGTATAGTCCACGTATGAATAATTCTGCTCATCATATTCATATTCACATCTTCCAACCTGGTTCAAGTCTGTTTCATCGGAGTGGAATCACAACACACTGATGTGTGGTTTTATTCCATGTGAAACTCCACAGCTAAAAGCACCGTAATAAGAAATAAAAGTGGAATATGGATGTGGCTCTGAGTGGAACATGTCGTCAGGATGAATCTGGGCAGCGTTTATGTTTAAAGAAACCCTTTGTATAGATCGAAGTTTTAAAACAGTCATGAATGAAATCCTGTGTCCATCCCCGATGTGAGCGCATCCTTTTCAGACCTACTATGATTATTCAGCAGCTTCCCATTTCAATGAAAATATCTGCATTTGTTGAAGTGTTTTGTTATTGAGTGTTGTATTGTCCTTGTTCACAGGGTTTTCAGCAGCTGTTGAGTTTCATAGTGTTTTAAGCTTTTTAACCAACACTATATCCAGTTTAAAAAATACAGAACCTGCTTAATAATACACTCTATTAAAGAATAATCCTCACAAATCAAGTTAACTCCTCGTCAAACTGCAGTAAAACCAATACTAACTCAGGGCTGGATTATATATTTAACACATTCGATCAAGTTTTTCTTTTTGAACAATGTGGAAAAAATGTAGAAATCGCAGAATCAAGATCATGTTTTCACTGCAGAAGGAAAAATGTTTCACCAGACACGGCCTAATTTATTTAAAAGCATTTTCATTTTTTTAACAAATAAAACACTGACTTCTTGCAGAAGCTGTTTTTTTTTTTTTCAGTTTTGACGTTGCAGATAAAACGTGTCATTTTGTTGAACCATGTTTCATCTTTATTGCAATAAAACAAATCAAATTCAAATCGTGAATCATCCATAACTGTTGCCCAGTTCCATTAACATCACCACATATATAAACCAACAAATGAATAAATAAAAGAACCAAATACAACCAAGATAAATAACGTTAGTGCTGCTGCTGCTACAGATCCCACACCTTCAACACAGCAGAACAAAGTTAAATATTCAGCAGATATTTAATAATGCAGATGACGATCTGCAACTGCAAATTTACTGCTGTTTCTTTATCAGGTTCATTTGCTGCAACATGTTTTCCTTGGGCTACGAGCTTCTTTAAAGACAACATGAATCTCTGCTGTTACTGTAAGAATGAACATTGTGTCTCTGAATTTAAACTGTAATAAAAACAATGGTTACATTTTAAATTTCACCCTGAGCAAAGGAATTATACAGCATCATAAAAGACACTGTATTTAAAGTTACCACACATTGTGTTGGATTTAATTTAAAATGACATGAATCTTAATGTAGAAACTGACTGGAGGATGTTCGTCGTGTACGTGTATTTTATTTTCTCTCTTCTTATCAGACATAGGGACCAGAAACTGTAAAGTCAGAGAAGTGATAACAAAGAGGATATTTTTGTCAGAATGTTTTGAAAGTCACACATAGATTTAAATCTAACATTAAAGCTGCAAGAAGTGAATAAAACCTCTCTCCCAGTGTAGTCGAGGGGTTTATTATGAAGACAACTTCAGGCCTCGGTCTTTCTCAGAACAAAAGACTTCAATATTTCCTCTTCAGGAAATGGCAAAACACAGGCAAATGTTACATGTTCAAGCCTACATGGCGGACATCCTGTCGGGTTTAGGGTGTGGCTCCGAGAGGCTGTTTTGTGCATCTTGACATGTGACGTGTGCCTATTAAATATGAGGTGAAACCTCGTGCAGGGCCTGAATTTTAAGACACATCAAACGAGAAAATACTGTTGGTGTGCAGAGTTTTGTGACTTCTCAAGCACTTGTTGCCCTCGAAAACAGCTTTGTGTTTCATAGTAAAGTGTAAAAGTATGGCAACAGTTACTCTCTGTTGCCAGTAGGTGGCGCTATAACTCTGACTCAGTATTAACATGTACATGTGTTCAGGCTGGGACTCTTATCAACAATGAAACAGTTCAATGTACATCTGAGTTGAACAACTTCAACAACAACTTCCTGTTTCATGGCTAAACCAAAGGTTTTCTGACTCAAGATGTAAGATTCCAGTCTTTAGATGTAAACAGATCCTGGTCTTGGGGTCTGTGAAGGGACACCAGAGTCTGTTCTGTTTGAATGGATCTTATGTGAGTACATATATAACAACTATAACATATAACATTAACTAAAGAGTTTTACTCAACATTTACATAAGTTTCCATCTAAGGTCTGTAGATGACACAGACCGATTAAAACCTGCAGGAAGAGTTAAAATACAATGTGAGTAAGTCACAGAAAATGAGCACAAAATTCAAAATGGGCGACTTCTCGTTGGGTTGAAGTTGACCAGTAGTGATACACGTGTGAAAAACCAAAAACCTGCTGTGTGTCGTAGTGGTAGTGGTCTGTAGGGGGCGCTCATTCACAAATCCTATAGAATCTAAAATTCTTCACTACGTCTCATGTCTGAGCCAATTATCGTGAGTTTGAAGCACGTTCAGGGTTTCAGAAATACCATGAATTATCTCAGGATTCCCCTAATTTCTCTAATGAGTTGCTTTGCCCTGAGACGTGACTGACGTCAACAAACAAGGTCTGATTCACTTTTTTCACATTTTTCCATCTGCATCGTTTGCTTCATTACTTTTTAATGTAACTGTTGAATATTTATCTGAGCGCTGGTGGTTTATTATATTATTATTATGTAGTCCATACTAAATAATTTAATTGTTACTATATTTCTTGCGGCTTAATATTTTCAGCTGAGATGTGATTGTGAACTCCAGCCAACCAAAAAAAAAGTCACTTCTATGTACAAAAAGACCTCTTCTAATGAAATCACACAGGATGTGTCTGAATGTTTGATTAGGCATCATTCAATCCCTGAATGTCTCATTAACGGCCATCAGCTCCACTCTGTGACAACTTAGAAAATATATTCAGCATCAGTTTGAGCAGATGAAGATATTATCACGGAGTCAGGTTTGTTCCTGTCTTCTTGGCTCCGTCAAACTGCTCTTCTTCTTTGGTTCATGGTTTCCAGACTCCGTTTGATGCGTTCAGGATCCAACCGGTCAGATGAGAAAACAGAGCTTTGTGAGGAAATGACCGCTATAGGCAACAAGCACATCACTTATGTGCAATTCCACATTTCAAAGCAGACTCCTGGTTGTTTCTTTGGGTTGTTTTCTGATTTTTGCTGATATATGTCTGTAATGCATATGTTGAAAAGCACATATCAGGGTTAGGATATAGTTTCACATGAGGTGCAGCAGGTTTGCTGCTGTCATTTAATTTGTATGTGTTAATAATGCTTTGTTTTTAGTATGAGTTGTGTTGTGTTTTGTGTGCCCTGCGTTTAACTTCTGTTTAGGGGAGGGGGCTATGAATGGTCCACATATTCAATCATCTTAATTTACTTGTGTCATCATTTCTTTTATGGACAGAATATCTAAGTATTTCAGATATTTGGGGTAAATCTCAGGACTTTCACTGCTTTCATTTGTAACTTTATCAACTGCGTTAAGGGTTCTTTCACATCTAGACTCTACAGTTTGATTTGAACTAAATGTTCAGGTGTGTTCAGTTATGTTGTATTTTTAACTTTATCGGTGGGATTTTGTGTCGGCAAAGTTTGTGCAAATGTGTTTTTAGGAGTGACTGATAATCGACCTATTATGGCGTTTAAGTATGAGGTCATTTGTATTATTTTAGTTATTTCTTTCATTAGTTTTAATGCTGTAATAACCACATGTTGACACGTGTCTGTTGTCAGTTTGTTTGTTAGAGGCACATTGTGATTTTTCCATCCAAAACTCTGCTGTCGTTTCTCTTAATGCTCCGTGTTCTGTCCGTTCGTCGACACAATAATCGTATTTTGACATAACAATTGCTGCATCTCAGATTTCTGGTTGTCATAGTTTTTCTTGTTTTGTCAGTTTGTTATTTTGAGTTTTACAAACTGCAGAACAGATTTGAAGTTTTAAAGTTGTGTAATACATAAAAACATCAGACTCTCACGATGACTGTAATATGGTGTCAAACATTTTTACACATCTATTTTTGAGGTGAATGATTTAGTTGTATAGTTTTTTACTGTTATTTTTTGGTAAGAATGTAGGCATTTCTCTGCCTTTTGTTTCTACTGCTTAATACACAGACAGTTGTTTTTGTATTTACTGTATAAGGTGTGATTCATTCGCTCCATACGGTGGTGAATCCGTCCTGAGCTCCAGACAGAAGTAAAACGAGCTGTGTTTGATTCTGCTGTTGCTGAAGAAGACGTCTGAGGATGAGACAGAGCAGAGTTCAAGAGCTGATGCCTTTGTGCTGAAAATGTGATGCTTTTTGGAAAAAGATGAGAGCATTTTCAGAGCAGCAGAGGTGACGTTGTCGACAGAAGTGAAGAGCGTGTTAAACGACATGATGAGATCTGCTTGGAGCCAAAAGCACTTTGTGCAAACTAAATGAAAACTGTATAAATCAGCAGAGCAACACCGAGTCCGAGTGGACATTAATGGGGAGGTGATGTGTATTTTAACTGTCCTGTGCTGCTAAAAGCCTCTTTATGCGTTTGGACACAAAGCTGTGGGACTCGGTCAGCACTTTGAGA
Organism: Coranthus polyacanthus; assembly: GCA_037367275.1. Lineage (NCBI taxonomy): Eukaryota > Metazoa > Chordata > Actinopteri > Kurtiformes > Apogonidae > Coranthus > Coranthus polyacanthus. The sequence continues at coordinate 677 of JAPQRN010000834.1, read as the reverse complement.
GTCACTGATGCGATGAAGAGATGAAGGGTCGGTTTGAAGGAAGACGAGTGGTTTAACATCTGACTGAAATGTCCACTTTGACTACTTCTTTGTCTGCAGTTTTCTGAAATTTATGCAAACTTCAGAAACATACTCTTTGAAAGGTAAGAATAAAAAATACATAGGCAGTAAAAGTTCAAAGATAAATAGAAACAGTAAACGTATATTAGAAAAGAAAACTTACAAGTCACAATTATAAGGCGGCAACATTCTGTAAACGCTGATGCAAAGCAGAAGATTCAGGTATAAAAATATGCCGAGATAAGAATTTAAGATGTTTCCTCAACAGACAGAGAGGTTTCAGAGTCAGAGAATAAACCTACGACATGTCTGCAGACTGTGATGATAAAACCTACTGGATCTCAGGTCAGAGCACAAGAATCAAACTTTTTCAAATTTCACCCCATGTTAAAAGATAGGAAATCTGAGAATGACCAAAATGAAATGAGACGAGACTGTCAAACAACAAAACACAAAGACTAATGACAGACAAACTGTCCGTTCATGTTCAGTGAGTATCGGTGTGTTACAGTGTTTTACACAGTGTTGCATTATGGGCCGTTAGCATCACCGTGGCTAGGCTAACATGTTTCTTCAGTCTGCGTCTAGTGATTCTTCAGTGTCTTTCTTCACTAAAG
>JAPQRN010000833.1:0-14924 GCA_037367275.1 Coranthus polyacanthus | reverse complement strand
TCGGGGTCCCACCGGAAGAGCTGGAGGAGGTGTCTGGGGTGAGGGAAGTCTGGGCTTCCCTGCTTAGACTGCTGCCCACGCAACTCGGCCCCAGCCCCGGATAAGCGGTAGATGATGGATGGATGGATGGATGGATGGATGGATGGATGGATGGAAATTTGTCTTGGACAGTGCTGCATCAGCTGTATTTCATAATAAATAACACACATGAGAATTTAAGTGACAACAGGAGACAGACATGGTCTACATATATCTACCGCCCTACACTCAGTCTGATAACACCACCATCCACCACCACTGTTCATTGTTAACAAAACCAAGGAGCTGATTACATCAGCGGAGCAAGTGAGCGATTTTAGGTTCCTGGGGGAAAAAACATCCCATCATACATGTCTTGGTCATCACATCTCAGAGCATCACAGAGCATCAGTATCAGTGGATGAGGTTACTGCACAGGGCTGTTGAGATATATTACTTTTTTAATGTGAAGTATTAGATGAAATATATATCCTAGTATTGAATAATTTATATGAAGTAAGGGTTTAGATTGACATATAGACAAAGGGAATAGATTCACATGTTCACATCTGGAAAGGAACATTATGAGATGAAGTATCCGCTGCCACACCACCAGACTACAGAGCACTAGCTCAGATTGGGAGAGTCCTCAACACATCCATCACACTCACGCCAGATACTTAGCAAGGGTTGGAATTGTCAATTTCTTAGGCTAGCCTGGAGGCCTACCTGGCAACCTCGCTTCTGTCTTTGCTCTCTTCTCTGTCTCCATCGCCTGCTGGGCCAGCTAACAATCCACTGTATATCCTGGATCATGTATATCCAACATCCAGCATGCATACAGTACTGTTTCTCTTGCCCACCTGGGCCAGTCAGACCCCCCACAAAAGAACCACAAATTCAACCACGACAACTATTACAACTTAGCTACAAGGTGTTTCAGAAACACTGAATGGGACCTGTTCCCTCAGGGAGACCTGGAGGAATATACAGATACTGTGTTGTTTAACATCAAATGCTGTACAGACAATGTCGCAGTCCACAAGTGCGTCTGTAGATTTTCCAACCAGAAAGTCTGGATGACAAGTGAGGTCCAGAAGCTCCACAAAAGCTACAACACCACCTTCAGATCAGGGAACAAATCACAGTATAGCTCTGCTAGAGCGAACTGAAAAGGGGCATCAAGGAAGAAAAGGCCAACAAGACAAAAAATTGAGGATCACCCCACACATGAGGATCCATGGAGGGTGTGGCAAGGGCTGCAGCACATAACAAACTACAGAGGCAGAACTAACAGCGCTGCACCCTCCGATGGTGCACTGGCTGAGGAGCTAAATTGTTCTTTGCCAGGTTTGAGGCCAATGTGGTACCCAGAGTTTTACTTTTTCAATAGTATTGGTCAAATTGGCTATATGTCATTATTTTGTTCATATCCCTGATTTGTTTATTTGGTTCATTTACACATTTATTGCACTTGGCCAGTAGAGGGCATGTAACATACCATAACACATTACTATATGTGGTATAGAAGAAGTGTTTTTTTTTGTTAGGCAGGAAATGTGGCGAATAATGTCGGGTGCCATTAACTGCCTGTACATCTTGCACAACAGAGACTTCACTTCTTCAGAGTGCTCAAGCAGCTGGTGACCTTCTACCAGGCAACCACTGAGAATGTCCACACATACTGCATTCCAGTGTGTTAAAATTACTACAGCTATCATTTCATAATACAGCCCTGTGTTGTAGAATGATAAATAAACCAGCTTTAGGTGCAGCCAACCAACTGATGGCCTGGAGGATGCTTGAATGCTACAGAGGTAGAGATAGGGGGATGTTAGTGAGACTCTCACACAATCCTCCTTTCTATTATGTCTAAAGCAAGTATTCAGGCTGACTTCACCATTTTATAACACAGCTTCAATGCTTACTGTACTTTAATATCTCTGTGTGAATGGGAAGGCAGTGTGTTGGATGTATGCATATGTAACGGTCATTTATGAGTGTGTGGATAGGATATCAGGAAGGACGACCAGCTCACTGTTCTCCAGCATTTATTCCTCAGCAATGCAAAACAACACTGAGGGGTGTATGGGAGAATCTATGGAAGCCCAGGAGGAGCTACAGATGCCCAGGAGGAATGAACAAGGCAGAGTGCTGAAGGGCGGTTCCCACAGACAAAATCAATAAAACAATGACAAATAAAAATAAATAATTGAGATAAAATTCAAATACTTAATACAACATCGACAAACATGAATTGGAAATAGTAATAAATAAAATACATTTTTAACTCTGTTACACCCACCCCCACTGAATTTAATCAAACATGAGCACCGACTACACAGTATACACCATAGGAAACAGCACAAATTCATGGATTACCAAGGGTCAGTATTAAGAAACCAAACAACAAATGTATTCCATAAGGATGAAGTGGTATGAGGGCAGCACTTATCCCTCAATCCAACAACTGTTAACAGAGTACCTTGTACACCCCACAATACCCCAACACACAGTGTAGTCCAGGCCCATGACACAGTATAAAGTAAAGTTAAACATTACAACAATAAAAAAAAAACTGTCAGACCCAAAAGGGTCCTAGGTTACCTGATCAACATATTAATCAGTGAAAGCCAGGAACACAGATTTGCAAACATCTTGTCTGGAAATGGTTTGTATAAGCCTGTTCACAGGTTTGACTAATCGACCAAATCTAGACCTGACTTGTGTCTGTGCATCAGAACAGTCACAGTGTATGGTTGAGGTCTGGTCAACAGTGTGCAGAATTCCCAAGGCAACGTCTGTCTGTGTCATATCATCGAGAGCAGGGTCTGGCTGTCTCACACATGCCAGGACGTCCCACAGCAGTCACAGGGGCAGAGCCACTGTCAACTGTTGTGCAGCTCTCAGGTGAGACTGCTCCGGATCAGTCAAAGGGCTCTGCCCTTCTTCTGCTGTCACAGGTGAGTTCTCGACACTTCCACTGTCAAGCCTCTCACTAGCTCCACAAAAAGTCTCTCTCTCACAAGACCTCTCCATCCTTTCTGATGGCATCAGTTCCCAGGGCTGAGAATACTCTAGCAGACATGGAAGAGACAGGGTCAGACATGTCACATGTGGCCTCCACAGGGAGGAAATTGGCTAGCATGAGCAGGTTCCTGTGGACCATCTTCTCCTGTCCAGTGACCGTGTCGAAGATCCTGTACGTGTGCATCTCTAGATTAATATCCACCACAGTGTAGATGGTTGATTCCCACCGGTCAGCAAGTTTCTTCTTACCCCTTTCCTTCCTGTTGGCCAAAAGCACTCTGTCACCAACATCAATGCTGGGTCCCTTCACTTTTCTGTTGTACAACTGAGCGTGTCTTTTCTGCTCCTTTGAAGCATGGTCCTGAGCAATCACCATCGTCTCCCTCAGGTCATTGGCAAGACATGCCACATACTTGTCATAGTTCATCACAGCAGAATCATGAAGGACATTATGAAAGAGGACGTCAACAGGTAGGCAAGGAACCTGACCAAACATGAGGTAAGGGGGGGAGGGCAATCAAACCCCATTCTTGTGAAATGGTCTTGTGAAATTGTCCATTATCACCAAGACATCAACAGACTTGTTCCTGGAGTCTTCAGCTGACCAAAAGTCAATGCATACCAGCTCAAGCAGCCTGGTTGATATTATGGTCTCCAAGAGAGCCCTTCCCTCAGGCTCAATGGTCTTACTGACGATGCAACGATGACAATGTTGTACATTTGTAATGTACTGCATAGTGACTGGGCGTTGACACTCACTGAAGGGGTTTTTCTGTGACCACTGGATGACCGGAATGCATTTTGGACAGAGGAGTTTGAAATGTCTTTGGAGACCTGCATATGGTTCAGTGAGCAGCCTGTGGCCAACACTCTCCCTGACAAATGGTTTTGGAAAAAAAAATTTTTCAACAAGTTTTTTTTCGCTGCAGTTTCTCCTCCATCCATGATGTTTTTACTGTGAACTTCCACGTATACTCCTGTTACCATGGAACCGTGAAGCATCGTCGCACATTTTACGCGTCAATGTATTTCCGTAATTGATTACATAGACGAATTGCCCCACTCCTACTTTAAAGAAATACATTTTCTCACAGTATTGCACATTGTACAAGTAAGGAAAAAAGGAGCAGAGGATTCTGTGATGCCTGTGATGTGCCTCTGCTTTCAAAATGCTGACTAGTTATGAAACAGCAGAGGACCTGCATTTGAATCAAACTCAGGCCGCTGCATTATAGTATATGGTAAAGGTATTTATACCCACTATGGGCACATTACGATGTACAGTGAGAAGCTACTAAAAACATGAAAATGTCTTATTTGCTATTCTTTAGTTTTCTGTTGTGGAAGGGCTTTATTAAATTAAATTTTTATGACCATGTAAGGCTGCTCAATTGTGCAAAACCCACAATCACAGTTATTTTAATTAATATTGAGATCTTGATTATTTAACTTATTACTGGACTACTCTGACTTTGGAAACACTGTGCATTTATTGAACTTTGTTGGAAAAGTTGTGGGGGGAAAAAGAGCACATCTGACCTCATTCAATGGTTTCTTATCACTGGACTCAATGCAGTGCCACATACAGGTGGACTTATCGTCTTTTAGAGTTCAGGGAGCTGTGTAAGGGAAAGTTTTTCTTGGAGTCCCATTGCAGCCCTAATTTATATAATGTATCTTAGATGCTAATGTTTGTCAAATGGTATAAATCACAGGACATGGAGTCTTTGCCTTCAGCTCCCAATCGGCTTTCTTGTATCTAGTTTCAACACGTGAAACTAACTTTTGATTTCCTGAGCTGAGCTAAGAGACACTTAAATGTTTTATACTTGATTTGGCAGCGAATATAGTATTTCATCAGTTACAGTCATAGTGAGGTTCGGATCTTGTAGAGCTGTACAACTGATGAAGTTTATCTGTTATTCCACAAGTTATCCTGTAGACTTTAGATTTTGCATAATTTATGTAATTAATAAAATTATGTAATTAATCTTTAATTGCCCGTAATATTTTCAAAATGCTTCAATTTAAATTTTACCAGTTTCCCTTTACATTTTTTGCAGATGGAAGAGGAAATAGAGCTTCCACCCTTAACAAGAACAGACGGCATATTTGTAAGTAAAGCTAGTGTTGTACATGCTTATTGTTAGTTCTTAGTGGCAGGCACAATAGTCAAATGTTGTTTGCATTGGCCCTGAATAATCAGCTAAACAGATTAATCTGTTGTCATGTACATTTTTAGAGAAGATAATTATTATGAAGTTGCATCCCTTTTAAATCTCATGTAAAATAAATGTCTCTGTTCTATTGTAGGTGACCAAAGAAATGCTTGGGTACAACTCCGATTTGTCACCTTCCTCTATCACCAGCAGTGAAGATGACTATGTCCCAGCATCTTTTAGAGGCTAGTTCAGATGCATCATCAGAACAAAGTAGGCAGAAATCAGGAGCTAAGAAAAAGAGGCGAGGCAGGGAAGCAAGCATGCATTCCAGAGAAGAGGATTCAGATGAACCAAGACACAAAACAAAGACATACAAAAAGAGTGAAACGAGAGTCACAATTTCTCAAGTAGAAGGTGAATCAGATGGCTCTGCAAAATGACAGAAAAGTAAAAAAAGAAAGAAAAGTATAAAGACTTACACAATGTGTAAAAACTCTACTATCTCTATCTCAGTTAAGAAGAGTGATTCTCTGGTTGTAGCTGACGTTCCAAAAGTAGATGGGCACAAGAAATACCACGAAAAGAGAAACTACTGATACTGAATTTTTACTGCGGGCAACCGCAGTCACAAATTGCAAGCCACCTGGAACGTAAACATGGGGATAAAAGGGAAGTTGTTAGGCAATGATGTATTCAAAGAAGTCTAAAGAAACAACACACAGCACACAACATTGACATACTCACAAAAGGAGAAGGGACACTGGTACCTCGTAAACAACAAACTGATGGCAAGAGCAGTCCAATGGATTATCAGCATTGTTTTGCATGCTTTAGGTACCTCAAGCGCAAGTCTCTGTGGAAGCATGCAAAACGGTTCTCACTTGTTCTCACTCAAAATGTTCGCAGAACATTACCCGGAAAAACAAGAATACAAACACTCTGTGCTTCTGCTCAACCTTTACTGAAAGATGTGAACATGAAGGTGTGGGCCCTTGTGAATGGCATGACTCAAGATGAAATTGCCCATGCCGTAAAAGAAGACATATATATTTTGAAGGTTGGAGAGAAGATGTACAACCGGCAACGTGAAACTGCCTCTCAACATGACAATGTTCGGCAAATTATGCAAGGACTGGGGAGACTCTTGATCCTAGGAAGGACGGTGACCCCTCTGAAAACGATGGAGGAATATATTAATCCACAACACTTTCACCAAGTGATTCAAGCTGTCAAAGAAGTAGCTGGCTTTGATGAAAAAAGGAACAAGTTTGAGAAACCCACCCTAGCCACAAAGCTAGGGCAAAGCATCCAGAGTTGCAGATATCGTGGATGCTGAAGCTCTTTCATCCCAGAACAATGGAAAGAAGCAGGTTGTCCAAGAGTTTAGACGCATGTACAGTCTTACCTAGAATGAGATGATCTCTTCTGCTGCATACTGTGCATTTGAGGAGAAGAAATGGAACAAACCCAAGCTCATTCCATTAGCAGAGGATGTGAAAAATGTACATGACTTACAAACAGAAACAATATTACAGGCAGTTGTTGGATGATAAAATCCCAAGGAATTGGAGCAATCTTGCTAAAGTAATATTGGCACAGATAATCCTTTTCAACTGGAGAAAACATGTGGAAATTTGAGGGAAGTGTGGCAGGAAGGTGCCTATCAACCATACTCCAGTAATGGTGCAATCTCTGGAGCTACTTGTGGAGGAGAGAAGCTCATGTGGAATAGGTGAAAACATCTACTTATTTGCAAGACCAGGTTTTGAAACAAAATTTAGGGGGTCTGACTGCATCCGGGAGGCCAAGAAGTGTGGAGCTGAAAAACCTGAAGCTCTGTCATCGACAAAACTAAGAAAACAAATGGCCACTCTGTCAAGAGTATTGAATATAAATTACACTGTACACGATATTTTGGCAGTAATTCAGTAATTCTGGACATAATCAGTCCGACTGTATAGATGGCTAGTCATGCCACTTACATAATTTTGTTTCCTATGAATGTTTTCCAGGAGAGGAGTCTGTGACTCGACCCAAGAAAGACACTTCAAAGCAGCAGCTTGGAGAGGTAAGAATGTGTCGTCATCATTAAGTGTCCTGTATTTCCACATGTATGTTGGGAGTATTCTTGTAGCTGTGTTTGGTTAGAGCAGTGGTTCCCAAACATTTTTTCCTGGGTCCCCCTTTAGTTTACAATTACAGATTTAATTTTACAACAGGACTAAAGTCTCTTACAAAACATATTAACAGATGAAAAACAGTTTGCCGTTTCCATTAACTCCAGCATGGTGGTTCAGATGCTGTGGAAGGTCCACAGATGGAGCTGCTGATGTTCTGTCTGTGGAGTCTCCAGCAGTCAGTGTACAGGTGAGGTTCAGATAATCATATTAATGTAAAGTGATGTTTGTGCACCTGTCAGTCTATAAACCTCTGGATGAGGACCAACAGGAGGTCTGTATGTGGAATGAAGGCTGATCTATTCTACTTTTTGTTTCATATGAAAACGTAAAGAGACAGGGCTGTGTTATTATATCTTATTCCATTTCATTGTTTTTCACGGTAAAAAAAACAATCCTAGCAGATGAGCTGAGATGGTGATGTCATCGAGTATATTTACAAACGGCTTCTTTCTTCCGAGCATCAGTCAGCGGGCTTCTGGCGGCGTAGGCACTAGGCTCCGACTGGAACCTAGTGCCATATGCATATTGATTGTTCCGCCTGTCACATCAGCACGACACCAAAGCCGTTTTTTTATTGGATAATATTTGTTTAGTGTGGAGGGAGGGGCACAGGGAGGTCCAGATTCAGTTTTACAGGGCCCCTCCCCAGAACCACCACAGTGTGCATCATGGCAGAGCTCTGCCCTGGAGCCAGGCCCGGGGTTGGGGCTTGCAAGCGAGCACCTGGTTTGTGGTGTTGCCACAGTAGCGTATTAGTTTCATACAAACATTGCAACTTGCAGGATTTTTGTCTGCAGCAGTAAAATGCCCAGCGCTCCTCTTCCTCTCCATCATGCAGCCTGTGCGGTCTGGGCACCTGATAAAGATTCCCCCAGGGCGCCTCCCATTGGAGGTCTACTAGGCATAGCCAACTTGGCAGAGGCCCTGAGACTGTCCCAGGAGTCACTGGAAGGATCATATCTCCCAGTTGGCCCAGGAGAAGCTGGAGATCCCCCAGGGGAAACTCAAGGAAGTTGCTGGAGATGGGCGTCTCTGCTCCCCCTGTTGCGAATACAAATGTCCATGAATTGGACCAAGCAGTTTGGAGAATGGATGGGCTTTACAGTCTATACAATATACAACACCCTCGGTCCTTAGAGGGTGTTATATAACAATGGTAACCACTGTTGTTTGGAATTCTGGCCAGCACCATCTTTGTGTTTTTTTAAAGCCAGAAGTGATCATATTTGGGCATGGGAGGAGCTAGGGAAGAGCAAGGGGCAAACCTTGGCAAGCTAATGTTTGGTGGTGTTTAATTTCCATTAACACCACCAAGGAATTTCAGCTACTTGCTCATTTAGCCAGGAACATATATCATCTGCATATAAAGAAATGCAATGATCTGTCCCCCCAATTGTAATGCCTGATATTCATGTATGTGCTGTTACAGCCATGGCTAGAGGTTCATTTGCTTAAATGATTAACCATGGAGACAGAGTGCATATCATTTACTTCACTGACTATTTCCTGTGTTCAATGTGTGCTAAGCTAAACAGTTGATAGTTGTAGTGACATACTACCATGACATTCCTTACTTGTAGCAGAAAAGGACCTGAGCACATGCCTCCATCCACACCTGATGAGCAAAGAAGAAAAAGCACATGTAATACACGTGAAGAACTATGTCAGTAAGACCATATCAGTGCATCATGGGAGGTTATTATTTGATCACTATCATTTTGTCTGTTCAAGGTTTTGCTTATCTCCATTATCAAAGGTAAATGACCATATTGAATGAATGAATTGATTTCAGTTCATTTTTAGATAAACAATGAAAAACAACAGTAACAGGAACAAAAGATTCATACATTTTCTGTAACAAACCGAAAGGGTGTAGGCTGAAGCAAAGCTTTTTAGCACCTACCCCTCTTACAAGAACCTAAACATAATAAGAACAGGCACAGATTATTAATATTGTCACTTTTGTTTTTTACTCGTATACACGTTAGTATTAATTTTTCATAATATAGTTAGCAATTAAATTGGCCTTCTAAAGTTTTTTGAGCCTATTAAGAGTACTACATGTTTTGAGCAATCATTCCATAGGTTCACACCCCTGACTGACACACAATGATTTTTAATGTTGGTACGTATTTTAGGTTTTTCAAATGATAATGTTCCTCTAAAATTGTATTTTTTGTCTCTGACTTTAAACATCTGGATACTTTGTGGTAACTGTCCATTTTTTGCCTCGTACATAATTTGCACTGTGTTAAGATTTACTAAGTCTTTATTTTAGTATGTTTAACTGAATGAAAAGTGGGTTTGTTGGTTTGTATGGCTTTCTTTTGCAATAAGAAAATAGCATTTGAGTTTGTTTTATATGTGTAGCCCCATACCTCTACACAATAGGTCATGTATGGGACTACGAGTGAATAATAGTGTTTTTAATAATAATAATTAATACAGTATTGCAATAGTTTTTGACATTTTTGTTTTGACATGGTTAATGTGTGATTTCCAAGATAGTTTATAGTCAATTATTACTCCTAAAAATGTAATTTCAATCACAGCGTCAATCTCAACCTCATTTATTTTGATATTTCTGTGTTTGTTTTATGCCCAGTTTCCAAATACATTTAGTTTTTCGTGTTTTTTGTGTAAAGATAGTTATTAGCATCAAACCATTTTTTAATTGTTTGTAGTTCTAGTGCTCCCCACTACAAAAAATAGTTGTGTTATCTGCAAAAAGTACACACTCCAATGACTTTGAAACCAGACATATATCATTAATGTATAAGTTAAAAATTCCAAGTACTGAGCCCTGTGGCACCCCAAATCAAAAAAGATTTTATTTGACATTATTAATTTGGACATACTGTTGCCTTTCTTCTAGATAACTTGTCAGCCAATCATGGGCCAGTCCTCTGACACCATACCTCTGTAATTTCAATTGAAACAAATTGCTTTTTGCAAGTCCAGAAAAATTCCAACAGTATATTCATTTCTCTCTGTGGCATTAGCTATCTCTTCAACAAAGGCTATTAGTGCAAGTGAGGTGGTGCGGTTTTTCCTGAATCCATATTGCTGCTCGCTAAGTATGTTTGGATATGAAATCATTTAGCCATTTTACGAATATCTTTTCTAAAATTTTGGAAAACTGTGATAGCAGTGAGATAGTAAGATATTAGAGTTGTGACCCCCCTTCTGTGGCTGTTTTTGTATGATGAATAATATATTTTAGAATAACCCATTCTTCTCAATTTCTCATGTTCTGTAGGATTGAGGTGTGTTTCTTGAAGCATAGCAATTTCAACATTTTCCTTTTTCAATTTGGATAAAATCTTATTCCTTTTTGTTGGGTTAAGAACCCCATTTACATTATATGAAGAAAATGTTATGGTTTTTATAAAGAAAGGTTTCTCAGTATAATGTCCATTAACATGTTGCATCTATCTAACTATGTGCAGTAGAACACAAACAAAACAAAAACTTAAAGTCTTCAATGCAGGTAGTTGAACTCGATGAAGAGGGTGTGCTTCCAGAGAAGAGGTTCTAAATAACTGAACCTTTCTTGGGCTCAGGGCCCCTTTAGATAGCTGTATTGCATCAATAACCATTAATAGTGTCCATGTCCAACATATAACATCATATTAATGAGGAGCAAAACGAGAACACGTATAGAACTATACAGATAGCTTTTATCATTTTAATTAGTAGTATTAGTATTTACTGATCTGTAGATGTCTGCCGCCTGAATTCTCTGAGTTTTTCCACAATACGCTGCTGATTTTCCTCAGTTGCTTGAGAGAGTGTGCTCCTCTGCGCCGCTGCATCTTGGTCCTCTGCCATGATGAGAGCTGCTGTAGTTCGTGCTGATACAGGGATGATGGTGATCAGGAGTCCACATGATGACATGTCCGCTGTCGCCTCTGCTGCGTTTTGATACAAGCAGATTCCATCTTCATAAAACACGCGCATTCTCGCAGGATAAGGAGTTTTAAATTCGATTTTCTTCTCCTTGAGCACCTTCTTTGCCTGGGTGTACGTTTCTTCAGAATAGTCGTTGGGTAATCATGATCCAGTCGTTGTTGTAGAAAACTTACTGTTTTTGCCAGGCTCGTCTAATAACCTCCTCTTTAACTCTGAAGCTGGCAAACTTGGCAATGATAGAGCGGGGCCTTAACGGGTCAGCAGGTCTGGGCCCTAGCACTCTGTGGGCTCTTTCGATCTTCATTTCAGTGTCACATGGAAATTCCAAAGAATCTCGTAGCATTTTCTCCAAAAAGGGAATAATGTTGTTGCCCTCTGCTTGTTCGGGAATAGAATAGATTCTAATGTCTCTGCATGCACGAGCCTCTTGGTCTGTAAGCTTAGCCTCCATCTGTCGCTGTACTAGCTGCTTCAATAATGTTGTTGCCGCCCGCAGGTCACCCGGGCCAGGCTTACCCCAGACGAGAGAGCACGCCATCAGCAGGCCAAACTTTGCCTCTACTGTGGTCAACCAGGTCACTTCGCCTCCTGTTGTCCGGCAAAAAGGAAGGGCTCACCAGTAGATGGAGGATTACTGGTGAGTCGGACCTGTCAGTCCTCCCACCCTTGCCGCTCTTTGTTCCACACTCGGCTGATCCACACTATCGCTGCCCTCATCGACTGCGGCTCCAACGCCAGCCTGATGGATGAGGAACTTGGAATGGGAGCCCCTACCGGAACCGGTACCAGCGCGGGCTCCGGATGGTCACGTAATGGGGATGGTAACTCATTGCACCTGGCCACTCCAGATGCTGTTTTCCGGAAATCACCAAGAGACAATCCAGTTTCACCTTTTACAGACGCCACAGCAGCCCCTCATCCTGGGGTTTCCGTGGCTACTTCGGCATAATTCCCACATCGACTGGGTCGCAGGAACCATCTTGGGATGGAGCTCTACGTGTCATCAGGTGTGCTTGTGAGAAGCCCTGACCTGCGCCCCGACGGAGGACCCCACCTCCACTCCTGACCGGGGTGCTGGCGGAGTACCACGACTTCTGGGAGGTATTCAGTAAAGTCCGAGCCACGTCCCTGCCTTCACACCGTCCCTACGATTGTGCTATCGACCTGCTACCTGGGACGACTCTATTCCCTCTCGGCGCCAGAAAAGGAGGCAATGGAGACGTACATTAATGACGCCCTGGCCGTAGGTCTCATCTGACCCTCCTCCTCTCCAGTTGGGGCCGGCTGCTTCTTTGTGGATAAAAAGGACAAGACTCTTCGCCCCTGCATCGATTACCGAGGCGTCAATGATATAACAGTAAAGAAGCGGTACCCCTTGCCACTGATCTCGGAGGCTTTTGACTTGCTGGAAGGAGCGACCGTGTTCACCAAGTTGGATCTCAGAAACACGTATCATCTGGTCAGAATCAGAGAAGGAGACGAGTGGAAAACGGCTTTCAACACCCCGACGGGCCATTACGAGTACCTGGTGATGCCGTTTGGATTGACCAATGCCCCCGCCGTTTTCCAGGCTCTGGTAAACGATGTTCTCCAGGACATGCTGAATCGTTTCATGTTCGTTTACCTCAATAACATCCTCATTTTCTCCAGGACCATCGAAGAACACATCCACTACATGCAGATGGTCCTCCAGTGACTCCTCGAGAACTCCCTTTATGTGAAGGCCAAGAAGTGTGAGTTCCATTCCTCAACCGTCTCGTTCTGGGGTTACATTGTCGGACAGGGGACGACCCAGATGGACCCAGCAAAAGTCTCTGCTGGCCAGTTCCGGAGAATCAGAAGCAACTTCAGCGGTTTCTGGGATTTGCCAATTTTTACCGGCGCTTCATCCGTGGATACATCACGGTGGCCGCTCCCCTCACCACCCTGACTTCCTCCAAGGTCCCATTCGGCTGGTCTTCTGCCGCCAATACCGCCTTCTCGAAGCTGAAGTGTCGGTTCACCTCTGCCCCATCCTCTGGGTACCTGACAGGTGGAATTCATGGTGGAAGTCGATGCTTCCAATGTCGGCGTAGGGGCCATCCTTTCCCAGGTGTCCACCGACAATCAGAAACTCCACCCCTGTGCATTTTTCTCGCGGCGCCTCTCCCCGGCAGAGTGAGACTACAACATCGGTAACTGCGAACTCCTGGCAGTGAAGTTGGCTCTGGAGGAGTGGCATCACCTGTTCGAAGGAGCCAAACAGCCCTTCATTGCCTGGACCGACCACTGCAACCTGGAGTATCTTCGTACTGCCAAGAGGTTAAATTCTCTCCAGGCCAGATGGGCTCTTTTCCTTACCCAGTTCAATTTCTCCCTGTCTTATCGACCTGGCTCCCAGAACCAGAAACCAGATGCTCTCTCCTGTCATTTTCCTGAGGAGGAAGAGCCTGAAGAGGAGTCCACCATACGCCCCCAATCATGTCTGGTCGCGGCTCTCACTTGGGAGATTGAGGATTGGGTCCGAGCAGCGGCTGAGGACCAGCCCGATCCCAGCGCCTGTCCTCTCGACTGACTGCATGTCGTCCCCACTCTTCATTCCAACGTCCTTCAATGGGCCCACGATTCACCACTCACCTGTCATCCTGGTATCGCTCGGACCCTGGAGGTGGTTCAGCAGAGGTTCTGGTGGGCCACCTTAGCCGACGACGTTCGGGACTTCGTGAACACTTGCCCCGTTTGTTGCCTTCTTCCTCTTCTTCCTCTCCCATGCCCCACAGACCATGGTCAGACATCTCTCTAGACTTCATCACCGGACTACCTGTGTCTGAAGGAAATTCAGTGGTTCTCACCATCATGGATCATTTTAGTAAGATGTCTCACTTCGTTCCTCTCCCTAAGCTCCCTTCAGCCAGAGAAACCGCGCCCCTCATCCTTCGCCATGTTTTCCGGCTCCACGGCATTCCCTGCGACATGGTGTCAGACCCGGGGACCCCAGTTTGTTTCCATCTTCTGGAGGGAATTCTGTAGACACCTAGGTGCCACCGTGAGCCTATCATCTGGTTTCCATCCGCAGTCCAACGGACAGACGGAAAGGGTCAACCAGGTAATGGAGACTACCCTCCACTGCATAGCCTCCAAAAACCCCACAACCTGGTCATCCCAACTCTTGTGGGTTGAGTACGCCCACAACACCCTATCCAGTTCTGCCACCGGCATGTTGCCATTCCAATGCGCTCATGGGTACCAACCACCACTCTTCCCGTAAATGGAGAAAGAGACCACCTGCCTGGCGGTGGAGACCTTCATGGGATGCTGTTGGCAGACATGGGACCGGGCTCGGGCGGCACTCCTCCGAGCGGCGGACAGGAATGCCACTACGGCCAACTGGCTATCTGCCAGGGATCTGTCCCTCCGTGTGGAGTCCTCGAAATTGGCACCCCGGTTTGTTGTGGAGAGCAAAGTGGAGGACCAGGTGGAAGGGTAATGCTGAGGAGTTCTCCGTTTCGACCGACATCGTCCGAGGAATTTTGACCTGCCTTCCAGGTACCCACCTCCCGCCCGGCGAGGAGCTTGATAACTGAAGGCTCTGCCTCCCAGTCTAGATTTAGAAACCCTGGGAACCACAAGTAAACCTGCACTC
>JAPQRN010000832.1:0-14929 GCA_037367275.1 Coranthus polyacanthus | reverse complement strand
GTACGGACTGTAAAGCCCTTTGAGGCAAATCTTGATTTGTGATATTGGGCTATATAAATAAAATTGAATTGAATTTAATTGATGATATAAAACAAGTTAATTGAGGAATATAGAAGATAAAAACTCAGCCGGGTCACTTTTGACTCATGTTTTGCATCAAAGGGTTAAGATATGCACTGAGTACAAGCAGAGCATGTGTTGTCTGAAATAAGGAAATAAGTGAGCAGGTAATATGCATGTCCTTCACATACACACACACATCAGGAGCTTAGAGGCAGAACATATTAATGTAGTTCTACCACTGGAAAACAAAGCTCTGCTCGCACTGGGTCAGTGCAGCCTGTTACAGAAAGAGCAGTTCATGTGGCATTCAGGGACTCCTACTAATTTGTAAGCTTCATACACAGACAAAAGTCAAGGCTCGACTTTGATCAATTGCAGGTGTCAGCCCATTAACATATCAAAAAACATCAGACTCACCGATAGCAGATAAAAACTTGGATAATTTGGATCTGTGCTGTGCAGATATCTGTTTGAATGGGAGCAGTGCCAGACTGATCTGCCAGAGCAAATACACCTTTTGCCCTTAGGCAGATGCATGTGATTCCCAGGCTACCATTCACCTGCACCAGACATGTTGGCTCTTTACTGATAATGCATTAATAATGCATTTTGTAGTTCCAATGAACCAGCAAATTTGTTCCAAAGCCTGAAACTAATAAACATGAATGGAATGGAGCCATATCAGTTACACCTGTGTGGCTGCTGTCTCACTAAATCAAACTCTGCTGCTGTGAAAAAAAGAGAGTTCTGCAAAAACAGGACCTTTTTTGTATCGTAAGCATGTAAAGCCCCTGTTTGTGATGTTGAGCTACATAAATAAAAGGTCTTAACAGTGAAGGAGTAGTGGCAGTTATAAGGTATGAGGATATTTTTAATGCTACACTCTCTTTTACTTGTCATTTTAATGTAAATAATATGTATTTTGTTTAATTTACAGGAAAAGTGGTGGTTGCCATTTACTTTATATTGTTTATATTATATTTAGTTATTCTTTGTATTTTAGAAATTGCTTTCATGGATAATTTATTGTTTAGTCTCTTGTTAGTGTTGGCCTCCACGAGTGGCTATTGCAGTGCAGTTCACCTGTTAATTTGTGGTGATATCACTTGAGGTTTCCTGTGGCACTAGTGTTAGTTTGGGGGTCTTTTGATGGGTTTCTTTTGTGTGTAGTTTTGCTTATTTACTGGCACATTCCCAGTGCATCGGCCTGCTCATTGGTATGTCACACTCCTGCAGCAAGATATTTTAAACTGTCCCCCTTATTTATAGGTTTTTTTTTTTTTTTAATTGTTAGTGGTCCTGTGGTTCAATAGACCAGCCTGGATAGTTTGATCCACTGTTAGCTTCATTATTGAAGTTCACCTGCATTAATAGCAAGTGTTGCACATAATTTTAATCTCTTCATGTCGTTAACAATGTTTTTTGTCTTATGTTTTTTTATGTAATCTCCATCTTATTCCACAGTTTTTTACATTACTTTTGTCTTTGTACCTCTTTTACAGCATGTCCATCTTGTTGTGTCATTTTAATCTGGTTACATCTTTTACAACTGACACCTCTCCTCTGCATTTCACATGGCTTTGGTCAAGAAAATGAATTCACATATCATGTTATTGCTATATATTGTCCTCTATCAATTGGCGACCCAATAAAAACAGTCCCATTTTGGGTCCTGACCCTAAGTTTGGGAAACACTGTTAGATGTTGCTGTACAGTTTGCAGTACAGTAGCTACCACATACAGTACAGTACAATACCACATTTCTTCATTCCAGTAAAATAATGTACTTCATATTGCATTCTGATAATTTTCATAAAGTGGCAACATTTATCATCTGTCTATCATCTTAACATCTGTAACCTTGTGATGCACTATTAATGGTGAAAAGTACACAGACATTTTAGACCAACACATGCCGCTTCAAGACGACAACTTTTCCAGAGAATGTATATTTCAACAAGACAATGTAAAACCACATTATGCACACATTACAAAGGCCTGGTTGAGGCATAAGACATGAACATAAAGTCGTGTTTATGAATCTTTAATACAATACAAAGTTGACAGTGAGATGTCTTGACTACTACAACTTGACATTCATGAAGACAACATACAGACCTAACAGGCCTAATGATCAAACTAAAACAAACTATATAGCTTTATGTGTTAAAGTGACATTAAACTGTAATATGTGTTTAGTTTTGACATTGTCATGAGACCATTGTAAGTGAGTCATGAATATTTTTCTGGATCCCAACTACAAAGGACTTTTAATAAAGATGTCACTGAATGTTATTACACTGTCATATGATTTTTAATAACTTTAGAAAATCAATAAAAAAAGACAAGGGGTACTTTTTTGTTTATGTATTTGCGCAAAATCACAACACAACCCATCATCTCAAGGCACTTGACACAGTAAGATGAAGACTGTACAATATGAAACAGAAAAACCCAACAAATCCCTGTATACATACACAGAGTTCATACACATCTTACCAAAACATTTTATGGCCTTTCCATGTCTTTCAAGCATATTTTCATAACCATACATTCTTTGAAACATCTATGTGTGTGCGAAAAAGGAACAAAACAAAATCCCTGTCAAAATTCAGCACAAGTCAAGCGAAAAAGTGAACTCCTACAATGAAAGGTCCAGTGTGTAAGATTTGTGGGGATCTAATTGCAGAAACAGAATATAATAATAATTGTGTTTTCATTTGTGTATAATCACCTGGAAATGAGAATCGTTATGTTTTTGTTACCTAAGACTGAGCTGTTCATATCTACAGAGGGAACAGGTCCTCGTCCTCTAAGTCTGCCATGTTTCTAGCTCAGAAGGTGGAAGGTGGAATCCAGCGTTAAGGTACAATACTGTCTCCCACTATGCCCCAAACAGACAAAACAAACACGCTCTTTAACATGGGCCTTTTGTGTTTTCACATATTTTTTACGATCATTACGATCTAGATGCCACAAAACATTACGCACTGAGCCTTTATGTAAGGTAAAGAAAGAAACTAATTACTGCACGTTGCACCAATGGGTTGCACCTTTCTTCCTCTGCACAGCCTGCTGGATAACCTTGTAGATCCTCTCTTTGTTGTTAATGACGTTATAATACGCCAAGTCGATCAGAGCATCATACTGGTGTTCAGTGTAGGTCAGGTGCTTGGTTTTGTATGGAGATAATATGCTCTTCACATCCACTTTCCCAGCGTTTATTTCTTCTGCAGTTTCACGCTTCACACCTGTAAAGTCACAACGATGCACGTAGATTAACTGTAATGTACAAAGTATAATGAAATAAAACTCTTAATCTGTATAGGTGAGTACATTTTCAGAAGTCAGAACACAAATAGATGGCAACGTCACAGGAAAGAAGGATGAATATGCTTTTTATAGAAACTAGACAGAAACTAGATAGACTTTAGACAGTGGTGTGCCTGCCTCCCTCATCTTGGTTGTGGTTGGTTTGACATTTGTTAATGTAACATCGAACATTAATGGCATCCAAAAAGTTGAAATTAATGGAAAACATGCAACAAGGCGAAAGCCATGTGAAAGACGTAACAGCACGAAACAAGACATAACAAGACCAAAATGATATAAAACACATTAGACAAAAACAATGTAAAAGACAAGACGGGAACAGATGTAACAGGAGGAAAGCAATGTAAAACATGTAGCAAGACGAGAACAACTTAACAGACATAACAAGATGAAAATGACAAAAAGGGCATAAAATATTTAACAAGATGAAAATTGTGTCAAAGATGTAACAAGATAAAAACATTGTGAAAGTTGTAACAAGATGTAACATCATGGAAAAGACAAGATGAAAACAATGTTAAAAATGCAAGAAGATGAAAAACAGTAAAGGGGTAAAATGAGGTAAAATTTTACAAATTTTATGTTTGATGCAGTGACTTGCTACCGTAAACAATTAATTTTAAGGTAATATTGGACTAAACCAAACATCAAGAGGCAAGAGCCAATCAGGACTTTGAATGCACACAAGACGACCAATAAGGTTCTGCTTCTTTGTGACGTCACAGCAGGGAAATGGAACAGTGAACACAAAAAAACACACACACAAAAAAAGACGACAATGTGTTGCAAAACAATATTTATAACACATATTTGTCAAGATCGAGGATTTTACTCATGGTCTCATGAAGGACAGCAGAACAAAACCCAAGCAAGTTCGGACTTTTTTGATGTTTCAGATCTTGCTGAGGAGTTTATTTCCATTGCTATACCATGCTAGCCAGATAACGCAAGTTTGCTAATATTAGTCTGGCTAACATTAGCTATCATACATTATCTTGACAGGGACCAGAATAAAGGAAAAAAAACTTAAAAACATGATTCTCTTTCGTATATTCTCATCTTAATGTTAGCATTAGCAGCTTCCAGACTAACATTGAGAAACTAGAGTTAGCTAGCATTAGCTCCTCAGCAAGATCTAAAACGTAAGAAAAGGACTGAACTTGCCTGGAGTTTCTACTGCTGGCCTTCATAAGACCATAAAACCCTTTATCTTGAGGTTAAACACAGTGTTGCAGTACATTTCCTCATCTCCACAGAGTTCTTATTATTTACAACACAGCTGTCAAGAAAAGCAGAAAGAACCCATCTCAAACAGACTTACCAGGCTGTTTGAAGTCTTTGTACGTGACATTGACGAGTGGGAAATGAATCACTATCGGGGCTTCAGGATTCTCCTTATCCTCAAAGATGTAGACCTCTTGCTCAGGCTCATTTTCCAGACTGGAAAAATCCGCTTTGGGAAAGGGGATCTTATGGTCCTTACAGTAATCATCCGTGAGCTGAATGACCTGAAGAAACCACAGAGTCGTGTTAACATTAATCAAACACAAACGGGGAGCTTATTCAAATTTCACACAAGCAAAAGATGAGTTATGTCTACAGAGATAAAAAAAAAACAACAGGTTTTTATGTCAGTCTTGGACCAAGGTAATGTGATTCAGGGGAAAACCTTCTCTACAACTCTCTAACTTATGTCGACCCTCCCCCTTTAGATGTACCACTGGTGATGCTTATGCTACACATTATTGTATTTTATATAATGACCTTGAATGGTCTTCACTCCAAGAGAGATGTGATATACACGGATATCTTTTTATTAGCTCATTGTGCTATTGTCTTTTCTTTGTTATTATGTCTCTGTTGTTTTTATCCACTTCTTTGTTTTAAAATTAATGAAATGTCATTGTAAATATTGATTCTGTTTCTATCCTGAGCTGCTGAGCTTTTCTTCTTTACCTGGAGGATGTGATCCGGGTCCCATGAGTAACTCAGGACGATGATGACATCCACGTTTCTCTCCGCCCGCAGAATGGGTGCACAGCCGATATTGATGACATGACCAGAATCCACCAGGTGTAGGGTGGAGTCATTGGGCGTCAGCTGGTTTGGGAAGGCATCAGGGTATTTCTCTGGAAAGACAATAGAGAAGAACAGGTACACACTGCATCACTTCCATACCCACTTTATATTATCTCATCAGCTTATTACAGAGTTTCTGATGTGATTAACTTGACCTGCAATCTCTGCCTTCACATGCAGATTTAACACTTCATAGATATACTCTCGACTCACATCTGTGTATTTTCATTCTTTTCTGTAAGTGGATACTTTTAACAGGCTAACAATGTGATGGTAAAGAGAGGCACAGGTATGTGTGATCACTCTGATTTATTTCACCAGAGTATAGAAGTAAAGAGGCGAAACTCCAGTGCTTTTTTCAGTCCAAAATGGCGGCGGTGTAGCTCTGATACACACTGATGTATCCATTTGACAACAATCAGGTTTCACTTCTTGTCAATATCAGTTGTTATACAGTAATAAAGATTAGACACAGATCAGAGGAAAAAGACGTAAATGTGGTGGAGAATCACTTTTAGTCCATAATGGCGATGATATATTGAGTTTCAGTTCTTGGCAATGTAGGATCTTTACCACCACGTCATAGACTGCCCAGTGGAGACAAGCAGAGACAGAAAAATAAATCTGCAAATACATACATATACATGTTTGTAGCTAGATGGAGTGATAGTCTCAGTACAATAGAGAACTGTAGGTTTGACCCAGATGTCCAAATGTGGTAGACGCCACACTCAATACCCAACAGGAAGTCCACCATTTTGGTTTGAATATGCAATTTTTCCCTGGCTGTTGCCATTTTCAGCCTTTGTATTGATGACATAGGTAACTTCATTGTGCAAAATCTGAAATGAGGCCAGGCCTGAATACGTCTCTATTCCCACAATAAAACCACTCGACTGTGGTCACTTCCCAGTGTGCATGAAGGTATGAGGACAAAAAAGGAAAAAAGAAAAATTACAATTTTTTTCACCGAAATGAAAAAAACAATTAGCAATTTTTCATACCAATCAAAAATGGTATTATAATATACCATTATTTATTTATTTATTTATTTATTTTCAATCAATTTTTTTTTTTTTTTAAATCCAACACAAGTGGTGTGATCCCTAGTCTTTCAGAAACTACATTCATATGTACTGTAACTAAATAGAATCAGCTTAGATTTTGTTAGAAACAGAAACAGAAATAGAGCATAGAATTGGTTTTGGAAACAAATATTGAAAAAAATGTTTTCTTTTTTCACATGAGTTTTGGTGTCATTTATACACAAATGAAGAAATGACACATGGATTATTCTTGTAAGTCCATTTGTAAATTTGTAAATAATAAAAAAAATACATGGATTATTCTGACAGTACCTATAAATACTGTATATTACTGCTGCTGCCACGTTATCCCAGTGAAACAGGTCTCTGCTTCATTTTCCCTCTTAGCATGACTTGTTCTACATTGTGTACATTTGTTCATGACCTACCATTCCAGGCAAAAAAACTTGGGTGTTCATTGTAGTTCCAGTGCAGCAAGAGACCACGCATGTAGTTGATCAGTTCAGCCTCGCCTAAACGTTTACTGAAGAATTCATTCAACAGGAGGCCAATTTCTGAGATTTTTGCAACTTCTGTTGTGTCCAGAGATGACGCTTCATGGCTGTAGTCTGTAAAAACAAACAATACAATACATACTATAAATCAGACCTATGTAAAACTGACTTGGTGCTTTATTACTTAATAATTGTAGATTTTTCAGCTTCCCTCATAGCACCTGAAAAACTGAAATAATAATAATAACAACAACATCACTAAAACAAAATAAAAAAAGAACAAAACTAAACTGAAATCCAAACCCAAGCTGAAAGTCTAAATAAGAATAAAAAGACTGAATAAAACTGAATCAAGTTCCAGTGCAAATATAATGCTTATAAGACATTACCGATGCTCTCGACGTCGGCCCCTTTGGGCTTCCATGGAGGTGTAAGCCCTGTCACACTCTTCCACGCCTCGTACACATTGATTGCAAGTGCACTGCTGCAAATTCCTGAGAGGTTTGAAATATAAAAAACACATTTAATCACCATAAACTGATTCTGCAGTCGTGCATTTGTAAAATGAATCGTGTTCTCACCGATCAGATAAGAGAGGCGCAGTTCTGGGAGTTTCTCGACGAGATGACCAAGGAAGAAGTGACTCCCGAAGTCTTCACTACGGACAAAGGCTCCGTACTTCATGAGGCCGACCTCGTACGGGGTGAACTCACACCACTCTGACAACAACAGGGATCACAACAAAATCAATCAATTCAATTCATAGTTCAGAGTGTGAACATGTTTTAATTCCACTCTGTATTTCACAAACTTAGCTTAGCTAGTTGTATTTTTCTAAAGTTATGAATGACAAGGGGATACTTACCAGCTTCGGGTTCGATGGCGTCTTTCTCCTTCATATTGACAGCAGTGTATATGGGTAAAGGGTTTTGGCCTTCATTCACTGTTTTCCGGTGGTCAGACAGTGTACCGGTCATTTTCTGTCATTTTAGAAACACGATAAGTAAAGTCTGGTTTATTCAAGTGTGCCGCCTCTCAGGGAAAAATAAACTGTATTCAGTATGTTTGACAAATGAAAGTAACAAGTATGGACAGTATGAAACTTAAAACAGAAAGCAGTGGTTTCTAAATGTACTCCGTATGATGCTGGGTGGTTAGTTGTTTCTTTATAGCTGTCACCTATTTGGCTTATTTAGGCTTTATACTTCTACTAGAGCTGCATGATGTGGTATAAAAGTCATATTGTGATTTATGATTGAGATAAGATTAAGTGTCATGAATCTCCTTGTTTGGTTATCAAGGTCAACAACAGTGTTTATGTTCTGCACCGTAGAGAGTGAAATAAACCTAATGTGTCTTAAATTAGACTTTCAAAAGACATTGTCCCCGAATAATTGGTAACAACCATTTTTAAAAATAATTTACCAAGACGCACTCACATCAATGTCACACAGGTCAGGAAAGGAACCAACAACACTTTTATGACCAAAATAAAAACATGTTTTATGTTAGAATTAAACATGGGTCAGATTTTTCCAAGTAATTGATGTTATTTTTAGATAAAGTGAAGTTGGTCTTAAATTTCATTCAGATTGGCATTAAAAAAACTATTAAATCTAATGCTTACCATACACTTCCACAGTGGTTCTTGATTCGTCTCAGCTTGAAATCTACATTTTCCAGTGGTCATTAAGTCAAGACCCATTGTTAGGGAATTCAAACCAAGCAAATTATTTTTCAGAAATAGTCTTGTAAGCACCAAATTACCTTTTTTTACTAAAAAGAAATAAGCGCATTTCTATCTCTGCCTTCAGGGAAGCTGCTGTTAGATCCGAATGCCTCAACATATAAACACACATTGCCAAGATTAGCAGTACATCAACACAATATATAAGTACTGTTCTCCCTGTATTCAAGAGAACATAATTCTGACAACAATCTACTACTGATTGTTATGATGTAAACTCCATTCAGATTATGTAACTAATGATTCTAAATGATGTTTCAGTTTTGATGGTTTTCTGCCCTCGTGTGTACTTCACTACATATCTCACACACTGAGGTTTCTGTATGTAAATCTGTATTTAACAAAGTCTGAGTCATATCTGGGGTTCAGCAACTGTCCCCTTTCAATCAAATATCGCCGTTACCATTTGATATAATTGAGAGAGGTAACTCAATAAAATTGCTTACAGTTTTACTCACATTTTGTTTAGTGATGTATATTCACGTTATGTCTTTTCATTCTTGAGACTGTTTTGTGATGGGAGCTGGTTGTTTGTTCTCATTAGATCACTTCATTACTAAGCCAACGACTGTCTCCGTTGCCTACATCTATGATAATGTTGAACAATGATGTTCACTGGTTTCTATGAAGAGGACTCAGATGGTCTGTTTACACTGAATTCCTTACGCTCACACTCAAGTTCCTCAATCCCTCCCTTGCTCCTTTACAGCAGCAACAACATACAACACTAGCTAAAGTTAGCTTACAAATGGAGTTGGCTAATGTCAAGGTTTCAAATCAAATCACTATTCAAAGGTTTTACTTCATTGCTCATACCAACTTCTTCGGAATGTGTTGAAGTTCTGACTGTTAGTAATGGATGTATATTTACAAATCAAATGAAGCTGATCTGGAAAAATATCAAACATAGTGTTTCATGAAATGCATGTGAAAATACATTTAGAAATCACTGCTTTCTGTTTGTGCATTTTCCATACTGTCCCAACTTTTTTTCTGAATTGAGATTATAAGATACGTTGTGCTTTTGATAGAAGTTTTGATGTTTTACTGGTAAAAAAATACACTACAGCTGTCTGATGTGACTCAAAAGGATCATGATTGTGTAGTCTCTACTGTATGTCAGTATATGGACCATATGGAGCCATTTCACATTTGTTCATTCAGAGGTGGAATAGAGAAAACGCTGAACAGCCGCTCACCTTCCCATAGATGAGATGTTCAAAGACTAGGGCTACCATGTCAGTGAATGATGTCGAGTACCCAGATTCCTCTTTCTCTTTCATTTCTTCATGATAATAGTGCATTTGCTTGAAGGTGAAGGCACTCAGCAATTTCTTCGTCATCTGTTCCTTTTCTGCTGCGATGAAACCATCTATGTCCTGCTTTGACCAGTTAGCTTCCTGATACAGTGCAGACATAGCCCTGTTCACATGAGAAATGAGATTACTTAAAAACAAAGTCTGTATGGAGCAACTGTGACATCGCCCATTAGTTTCTGAACTGCTGGTTTGATGCCAGTAGTTTGCAATTTGGCCGTCGCCATGTTGGCTTTTTGGAGTCAGTCAGAAGTGACAATATTTGGAAAATAGGGGTGGAGCTGTGGGAGTGTGAGGGGTCAGAGCCATCTTTGAGGGGTCATGGGTAAGCTAATGCTAAACGCTAGCTTACAGATTTGGTAAAATGGTAAACTTAATCAAGCACTGTGTAACAATGTCATTTTACTGTCTTGTTAGTGATACCTATTAACCACAACTACAGACAAGTTGTCTGTCAGGAAAAAATGCATTTTATCAAATAAACAGAAGCTCTGAAAGTTCGACTCAGGAGGCGGGTGAGCTGTCAACCAAAGCCTGACATAGCAGACATCAGTCTTCTATTCAACCTGAGATCTTATTAACAGAAACATTTAAAGACACACTTACACTCACACACTTATTATGATGTCCAAGTAAAATGAATGAGACCAGAATGACTCCTGGACAAAAATGATGAACTTAGTATTTTTAGAGAGAAGTTGGTATTGCACTTAAAAATACCTCCACATTGGCTTCATTTTGAAGCCAAAGGTCTCGCCCCTTGGTTAGAAACAATGCAATCACAGTGCTTGTGTACTTAGGTGAAGTTTGTGTTGGAGTCTGTGTAGGGAATGAGACTGTGACGCCATCAACAGCGTGTTGGCCATATTACCTATCTGACATGCTTGGAAAATACTGTTGTCTAGTGGGCTGTCAGCACATCTTACAACCAACAAACCATCTGTATAAATAACGCAATTACTTTTCATTCTCATGGGAGAAGCTGAACTCTGAATGCCTTTTTTTCACTCAACAGGTGACAAGTGGAGGTGAGCCCCGAGTGGGGTCGTATCTCTGGGGTCAGTGCCACAGGAGCTAAACCTGTCAAAAGGCATGTGTTCTAAGATGAGCTCATGGGAGAGAGACCTCCATGGACCTGAACACTTCTAAATCCAAATTCGTCCTAGACCTAATGATACGATGTGGATCTTAATTCAGTTAATTGTTGGTTAATTATTCAGGTATGCTGCTTTGTTCGGCAGCAGAGCTGTTTGTAACAGGACTGTATGAATCACATACAGCTCTCTATGATTTTTAAATACTCAAAAAACATTGAATGTGGTAGAAATCATCACTGAAATTCATGCCAGTCGATTTTCTTATTGCCGGAACAAATAGGAATAAATAGTCTGAGTTGGCTACAGCCGAAGTTAGGAAGCATATTTCACCATGTTAAGTTATTGTATGTGATTTTCTATCATGTTTACAGTTCAGTTCATCATGTCATGTGTTATTTAATTTTTTGTCGCATCTGAGCTTGAACAGTGTGAGCGCTGGGCTGAAGATGAACTTGCGTTAATCACTCTAATTGCTTTTCAAAACAAAAGCTCTGTGTGAAAGTGATCCAGATTGTCTTGCTGTAATCAACTGGAAACATTACATGACCATCTTTATCAGTAGTTCAAGTAAAATTGGTCTCCTGACAGTCAAGGGTGTTCTCAAGAGAAACATTCCTGTGTGGAACCTACTGCATAAAAGGGATTACAGAGAGAGAGAGAGACATTGTTTTATGATGAGGACACAGTGGATACTACAAGCCTGGTCCAGGTAAATCACCTCTTTTCTCTTTAACCTGTAGCATGACTGTAATAGCTTCAAATTGTACAACACTGCGGTCCTTGCCCCTTGGTGGCATCACAGTGTCTCCATCCACTTCTTTATATAGTCTATTTATATTGTAATTATCTAATTATAAAACTTAATACAGCCTACATGCCTAAAGTTAAACTGGTTCACTCACCATGTGGATCCAGAAACACCAGTGATGTAAGTGACAGCATCGAGGACTCCCATCTCCTTCAGACCCTTCAGACCGCCAAGCAGGCCTGTCATCGCTCTGGCTCCTCCTCCTGAGCCCACCACTGCTATAGTCGGCACCTGAACAAAGGAAACAGACATGTCATTTACGACATTTCGTCAACAATACCAAAACTATACAACACTGTAAGTTGTGGACCTACTGCAGTGGATGGTGTTGACTTAATACAACATCATCTGTGAATAAGCCACTAATGTGAAAATTCAGTCTTGAGGATTATTATAAGTTCATAATTTCAAATGTTAAATGTAATGTGTAATTGTTTACTGATGGCCATCATGTAAACATGGAAACCTTTTAATGTAAGAGGGTTGAGGTCAATTGTTGACATTATCCACCTCCTTCTAAGGAATGCCCCTATTTCATATCTATAAACATACTTTGTTCACAGATTGATCCATATCAGTGAGGTCTACTTTACACCTAACATCTTTACACCTGGTACACAATATTTGCCTCTGTAATGGAGTATGAAGCTGAAGGAAATGAAAATATGCACATCTCAAATTTGTACTTTAATAAGTACAGGACTTAGGTAAAAGTAATTGCACATCTGTAATAAGAAGAGACCATGTTGGCCAAAACCACACTTATAGTTCCATACTGTGAATCCTTCTTAAACATTGCTTTATCCCTTTAATCTCACCTCCTCAGGTTTAAGTGCAGACTTGAGGCCTAGAAGTTCTTGCAGAGCTTCTGCCACGACAACTTTCCTCTTCTTCAGAAACTCTTTCTCTTCAGGTGGAATATCAAACTGCATACGAATGCCAGGAGCTTTCTTCTCACTGGAATTGAAAAGTAAAAACAAAGATATTTATGGGTTTATATATAGTAAATAGTACATATCTATTCCACATAAAGAAAAATGAACACAGTGTGCCTTAATATATAAAATGTGCCTTACTATTGATTTGTTTCCAGGTCTAGCTCCACCATGTCCTGTAATGTGAATTGATTTTATTCATAATGCAGTTATATTGACAGCATAGACAAGTATGAAACAATGCTTATATATGCGTGCCTACATGCTTAGCTGTTTAGAATATCAAAACAGCCTGTAAGAAAACTACAGCTAGTTCAAAAGGCTGAAGCAAAGAAAATGGATCACATTACCAAATGGCTGGACACTGCACAGTCTGCACAGCTTTAAAACCATATCTTTTAGATATGGTTTTAAAGCTATTTTACAGGTTGATATAAAGCTTTAAAGTAATCTAAGTAACCTATTTTTTTTATTCAATCACAATTATTTAAGTTATTTTTATCACCAGCAGTGCTAAAAATGAAGCCAATACCTAATTGTCAAAAGTTGCAGTTTCTTACATGGCCACTTGAGGCAAGAGTCAATCCCCCATAGACACCAATGTTAAAATGTCCAACTTTACAGCAGAAATAAACATGTTTACAAACTCCAAAAATCTATCTATAGCTAATTTCCTCTATAGCTGATTTTTAATATAATTCACCTGTATAAAAGTTGTGCATAGTTAAGGGTATGGCTGCTTTGATTGACAGCTAGCTTGGCTGCAGAGTTAAACTTTCAGAGCCTTATATTTGTTGAATAAAACATTTTTTTTCCTGACAGACATTTCTAGATGAAGTTACACTAATACTGGGACTTTATCACTACCCTGTCTCTTTGTGTAACTTAGCTACATCAGCTAATGTTAGCATTAAATTGGTGCTGCACTATATGGTCTGTCAGCTAGCCCGCTAAATAGGCCAGTTGGCACTAATTAGTGTGCTAATACATTACACAAAGTTGACATGGTATGAAACACAACTGTATATGTTGATATTTCTCAAGTAGGGCAAATTATTATATTATTTTAACATAACAGTGTAGTTAGCTAGTGCCAGCTCAGTGTGGTTACAGGCAAAAAGTCAAACTTGAGACGCCAAAACAACAGTCCACAAACCAATGGATGACATTTTATATGCTGTATATGGTATTTATTATATTGATATTTTTTGCATGCTTGCTTTTATTACATGAAGTAGCACAGGCAGCATGTTTGAAAATTAAAGTTGAGTTGAATTGTATAGGGCCGTGCACAAACTGAGATCTTACCTTGCCCATTTCAAGGGAGACCTTTCCTGTGTGATCGGCAGGTAGGGGATCCAGCTTGACTGACGTCATCATCTCTGCATCCTTTTTATGTTTTGAAATGCACAGGAATAGAACATTATTTTGTACTATAGCAATAAGCTCCAAGCTGTGGGTTACAGTGGTTTTAACCTTTTGATGCAAAACATGGGTCAAAAGTGACCCGGCTGAGTTTTTATCTTCTATATTCCTCAATTAACTTGTTTTTGATCATCATACATCCTTATTTTATTTTTCCTTTCGTACTTTTTGAATAAAAACCCTTTTTGTATCACTACCCTTCTAATGCACAACATGAGTCAAAAATGACCCGCATTCATTTTCCAGGTTATTTCATGTATGGAGTGTTTCTATGATATACTTTTAAAATAAATACATTTTCTCATTTACTTTTCCAAATATGCAGTAAATATCTTGTTTTTGTTTAGCACAAATCATCATTTTTATTTTTCCGTTCCTTATGAACAAGCACAGCTTTTGTAATTCAAGTTTACACACATGGGTCAGAAACAACCCGCATGCATTTACTACAGCGTTTGGTGGGAACTGTGAATTGTGTTTGTGTCACACATTTCACAGCTCAGCACAGCGCCCTTTGCCCATCTAATACATGTAAGTATTGTTTTTCAATTGTTCTAACATCACCTCAGAAAAAATGTGATTATGT
>JAPQRN010000830.1:0-10002 GCA_037367275.1 Coranthus polyacanthus | reverse complement strand
ATAAAAATGCGCTGATGTATCTCGCGCTTCCTCCGATTACCTTTATTCGACAAAATAATGGCTTGGAAAGGAAATCCGCTTCGTAGTGTGTGTGACTTGACCAGTGCTGCATCGACCTTGGCTAGCTCAGGATGGCAGGGATGGCGTGGAGGTCAGCGGTACGTACAGCGGTACTAAAATCTCCATCTTTGTTAAGTGTGTCTCCAGCGCATGACGTTACGTTTCAGTTAATCGACTAGCGTTCAAGTTTTGCATTTTTTCCACACATACAAAGATGACACGCAGTCCAAAGTCACCCAGATAACTAGCTAGCTGCTAACGCCTCGGCTACTGAACAGCAGTTACTATAGCAACCTGACTCTTTACTGTCTAGCTAGCTGAGCTACAGTAGAATAGAGTGTATTAATTGTTATCTGACTCCTCAAATTGAAAGCGTCCTTGAAAGGTTATCATTGGCATCAAGTTGTTATTAAATCTCATCTACAGATTGTTAATCTACTAAGAAAGTTGGGTTTATCCATCAATGGCAAGGATAAAATCAAGGCACAGGAAGTAAGTTAAGGCTAAGTATTTTTAAATGGTTGGGTTAGATGAAATGCTAAGCTGCAAGCTCCCATTGTAGTAAAGCTAAGAATAGTTGGGCAGGGGCATGATGTTTGACCACATTTCCCAAGTCAGAGTTCCTTCTGCACATCTTCATTTCCTGCAGTAAGCTGTCGAGGTTGTGCAACAAATGTAATCTTTTGCCTTGCTTTTGCAATTCATCAACTGCATTACAATTTTAACCCGTGGCTTTGCTACCGCTCTTTAATGTTGTGGATGGGTAGGAGCAGACAGAAAGTTGTCTCATTGACATAGGTGTCATTCTTAATAACTAAAACTGAAAATTCATGTTGCTAAAGTAACCTTCTCCAGAATGTCCTTTGCAGACAATCTCTTGGGTATTTATGACATATTACTGCTTTCTGCATTGATTTATGTAGCAATGATTCATAGGGTAGTAATTATGAGTTTTAGTTAACAGGAGTGGATAAAATGTCCACATTTAGTCAGATCCAGAATATACTTATTACTCCTATAGACTGTGCCTAGTTCCCATTATAGCCCCGTTTTGGTGTGTTGCTTCCAATCAAAGAGTTATAACAGAACAGCATTATGCAGAAAAAAATGAAAGCCTGGGTCTTTTTGATTGTCAGGTGTCACGGGTAGTCGGAGCTGTGAAGAAAGAGACTCCAAGACCCATGATGTCCAGCCGTGGGGTCTGTACATTTTTGCCTTAATTGCTTTTAGTGTATGGACTGTAAAACTGCATCTCTTTATCTGAAGTGAATAATTGTTTATCCTTTTATTTGATCTGTTCTGTGTCACAGATGCAAACTGTTACTTTAATCCCCGGCGATGGCATTGGTCCAGAGATCTCCATTGCTGTCATGAAGATATTTGAAGCAGCTAAAGTTAGTAATGGAGGAGCCGTAGAAAAGCATCACTGTTAACCAGTAACATTAACATATAATGCTATTTTTTAGGTTTTAGGCTTAGTATTCACATTTGAGCATAATAAATGTATCTGCTGAAACTCATATTTCTGTGTAAATAGTAGAATGTGTAAAATAGAAATGAATACGGGACGTTTATTGCGAATGTATTTCTGATGTAGGCACCTATTCAGTGGGAAGAGAGAAATGTTACAGCCATAAAAGGACCTGGAGGCAAGTGGATGATTCCTCCTGACGCTAAAGAGTCAATGGATAAAAACAAAATTGGCCTGAAAGGTAAGTTGTTTCGTTGTTGCTCAAACAAGGTATGTTGGTTTACAGTTTAACCTTGTGTCTCCTGGAAGACGCGGAACATTTTCAGCATTTTAAACTACAGTACGTTTCCTCGCTAGGTCCTTTGAAGACCCCGATAGCTGCTGGTCATCCCTCTATGAACCTGCTGCTGAGGAAAACCTTTGACCTTTATGCTAATGTGCGCCCCTGTGTGTCTATTGAGGGCTACCAGACCCCATATACTGACGTGGACCTGGTCACCATTAGGGAGAACACTGAGGGAGAATACAGTGGGATTGAACATGTGGTAAGAACTTTTACCAATGCATGATCTGCTCCAGTTTCTTTTTTTTTTTTACCTTGTGGTTGTTGTAATCTGTCTTGGATTTGTATATTTCAGATTGTTGATGGAGTTGTACAGAGTATTAAACTCATTACCGAGCAAGCCAGTCAACGCATCGCTGAGTATGCTTTTGAATACGCCAGGAATAATAAGAGGGCCAGTGTTACTGCTGTTCATAAAGCCAATATTATGTGAGTTTTATTCAGTGCAGTTCAGCAGTATTTAGCTTGTTAAAATGTATTTGCTGAAATGAAATGTGTGTCATTTTTATTAGGCGCATGTCAGATGGTCTTTTCCTGCGAAAGTGCAGAGAGGCAGCTGAAAAGCACAAAGATGTGAAATTCACTGAGATGTACTTGGATACCGTGTGCCTTAATGTAAGTTCCAGTGGCATTTGTTATTAATTCATTTAGAGTAAGCATTGTCTTAGCGGTAATTTGAAATAGTAGCCTTGATTATTCCTCTTCTTACAGATGGTACAGGATCCTACACAGTTTGATGTGTTAGTGATGCCAAATTTGTACGGAGACATCTTGAGGTACATAAATGATGCAAGTCAACCTGTTTTATTTTGTAGAGTTAAGTATGAAGAAAACCAGAAAACGCAGTTGTTCAGCCCAGCAGATATGTTTTGGAGAAGCAACCATGACTTTAATACGCATAAGAAATAAAGGTTTCAGTGAAGTTATATAGGCCAATGTGTAAATTACCAAAAATTAACTAATTAACTACATCAACATTATGTAGTGGTCATGTTTATCCACAAGAAATAAAAACATTAACCATTCATTGTATGTTTATTGTTGCAGTGATCTGTGTGCTGGACTAATCGGAGGTCTTGGAGTGACACCTAGTGGTAACATTGGCGCCAATGGTGTTGCCATATTTGAGTCGGTAGGTTCTTTTCGTTTTCAATCCTTCAGACGAATTAAAAGAGCTCCTACAAGCAAAGCACAATTTGCGCAGCAGAAAGTCATCGGGTGTGATCACCTCGTCTTTTCAGAAATTCTAATGTTTATATAAATGTAAAAAAAAAAAAGATGAGTGATTGCGTCATTTCTCACCAGGTGCATGGAACTGCTCCAGATATAGCAGGAAAAGATATGGCCAACCCCACTGCCTTGCTTCTCAGTGCAGTCATGATGCTGCGTCACATGGGCCTGCATGACTACGCTAAGAAGATCGAAGCTGCCTGCTTTGACATCATCCGTGATAAAAAGGTAATCTGCCCGTCAAGAAATGAAGACGGTAGTTTTTATTAAACGTTGCCATTCAGATAAGATGCTTTCTCGTGCTTCCCGTTCTGATAATGCTTATTTCTCTTCAAGGTTCTGACAAAAGATCTGGGAGGAAACTCAAAGTGCTCAGAGTTTACTAACGCGATATGTAAAAGAGTACAGGAACTGGACTGAAAGGATGCATGCCATGTTGTATCTGCACATTTTTAACCAAACATGTATTTAAAAAAGGACTCCGTTAGGTTGAGATCCTGAATGTTTTATTTTTGCCATTGCACACTCCAAAGCACTGTCATACAACTCTCGACCAACAGGCACTATATATGTGATATACATTTTAGTCTTAACTATTTAATGTGTTGTGGACTGTGGTCTGTGTTTATTCGATAATATTGTGTAATGTATTTGACACTGTGATTTTGACATTAAAGACAAAATCCATAGCCTCGGAATTCAGAATTCCCTTTTTTTCTGTCCACAGGTCAACGTGTTTGTGGCTATAATTCAAAATTATGTCGTCAAATATTACAGACTGACGCTAATGATTCCATTGCATGAAACTTGCAGATGTTTTGCACTAAATGTTTTCGTCTGTCATACTGTTGCTGCAAATATCATGAATGTATACAGAGAAATAAATGCTATAATGACATAAATGTTTTACTCTTTATTCACTTATGCTAATTATTGTCATGGACTCATTATTGCTACGACGACTGGGTTTAGGTGATTATTTTTCTAGCGAAAATCATGCGAGAGTAGCTCACAATTCTTACCCAAATGGGTTCAGACTCAAAACTGTATGCCACTATATGTTTACACTAAATACAGTGTCAGATGTTTTTGTGGATGTAACTGGTATGAGAAGAGGCCACAAGTGTGTCACTTAGTGCTAAGTTCTTCAAGTATTATTCACTACCTGAAAAGTAATTTTTGTTTTCTTAAATATCATAAAAATTAAATATGGTTTCTGTATTATTTTTTGTATTTTGTGCACATATAGACACATACAATGAAATGAAAAAGAGCTCACTAGGAATATGACACTACTCTTGATAGAGACTCTCTATGAAGTTGTGGTACATCTCCAACACAACAGGCCGACGAAGCTTCATTGTGGGACCTGGAAGCAAAAAAAAACAATGAACATTTAATTAATAATCATTTCATAATTTCATGGCCACATACGTACTATATATGGTTGTGTTTTATGCTGTTGATGATAAATGTTAGTGTCACGACGTAACTCAACAGTCTGTAATATTTACCCAGCTCTCCTCCAGAAACGGAGAAGTCCTTTTTTAGGATAATCCACTTCTGTATGCGTTGGGCGTTAGATGTGGCTGCAGAGTTGACTCTGTCGATTCCCTCTTGAATAGCCTGGTAAACCTCCTTGTCTTTTCCTCCAATAATGTCCGACACCTTTGTCGTTTGGCTGCCTAGCTGTCGGCAAAACTCCACAGCCTCCAGACTCAGATCCTCTGTTGGCTCCATGGTTTCTGTATTGCAACAACACTGGAACACACAGTTACATCCCTGAATTATACATTTAAATGAGCAGTAGGTGGTGAAGTCAGTTTCTGTAATTAAAATGCTTCCCCTCCTTGTATGTCTGCTGGTTCATCATATATTCCCTCAAAAGAGACAAGGCAAACATTTTACAAAAACATCAGCTTCATATTAAACTAGTAGATGTAAAACTAAAAGTGGGTAAATGTACAAAAACTGTATATTTACAATTGAAGAGCACGCTCACACTGCTGCTGTGGAAATGCAAATTCACTGTACATATTGACATGGTCCATCATGTATGGCTGAACAAGCTAATGAAGTTACATTAAGTGACTTGTGGGCAGCATATTTAATGTCAAGAATACAACGTAATAGATCATTTTGCTTTATGTGACTAAAAACGAACATATTACCTTCAGAGTTAAAAGGATGGACAAGAACTTCCTCTTGTCTCCTATCAGCATGGCATTGCTGATAATGGGTAGCTCCTTCTTCACTGCATCCTCTATGGGAACAGGAGGAACGTTTTCCCCACCGGCTGTGATGATCAGCTCTGAAAGAAGTGAGGACACTCTGACATTTCTGTTGTTTATGACCATAACAAGGATAATGGAGAAGCATCTTCTGTCAAGGACAGCACGCACTCAAGCATGTGGAAGGTACAAAATGTAACATGGCTGAGATAAGCAATCTTCTTCCAGTACACTTCTTCGCTCAGATGGAACTACCTTTTATTCTCCCCGTGATGTACAAGAAACCATCTTCGTCTATCTTCCCCAAATCTCCAGAACGCAGCCATCCATCTTCATCCAAAGCCTCTTTTGTCTCGTCTTCCATATTGAGGAAACCCATGAAAATGTTGCGTCCCCAAAAGCAGATTTCACCTGTCCCCTCAGAGTCTATGTCGATCATTTTGTATCGACAGCCTGGCACCACTTTACCACAGCTTAGGAAGAGAAAGAATTATCTCTGTTCTATAGTGTTACAACAATTCAAACTTAATTATCACAAGCATTACAACTATTTTGATTCTCGGACATTTACCTTGGTAGTTTATATGCACTGGGACCTGACATGAAGTGGGGTCCTGTGCTCTCACTCATGCCATAAGCCTCATACAAGCGGATGTTCAGGCCAAGGAAAAACTGCACTGTTTCACTACCGATTGGTGCCGCACCAGAGAAGAACTTCTGACAGCAAGAGAAGCCCAGCTCAGCCCGAAGCTTTTGCAGTACGAGGCCATTAGCCAGGGAAAAGAGGAACGGTTTCTCATCATCCCTAAAAAACAGAAAAAGATTTAATACATAATGAACAAATATGTCTCAAATTTATTTCCATTGCACAATAATCTACCTCTACCAGTACTTACTTTTGCGTACACTTTTGATTGGCTTCCAGGCTGACAGACATTGCCCAGGTAATCAGTTTCTTTTTCAAGTATCCACACTCACTGATTCCTTGTTTTATCTTCTCCATCATCTTCTCCCACACCCGTGGGACACCCATGTGAGATGTAGGACAAACTTCTCGCAGTGTATTTATAAGACTTCCCTTCAAAGAGAACATACAAAGAAAATGTAGCTGGACAGCAGCATTTTCTTTGAGCAGTGGGCATTCAGTCTGCATAAATTAACATTTTTTATTATGTACAGTACATGAACAGTAATACTCCTTGTCAAAACAATACAGAGGGACAAAAACCGAATTGAAAAAAAGTGAATGAATTTCCCCTTGGAATTAATAAAGTCCATTTGTATCTGAATCTGACACTAGCAACTGTATGATCTAGGAATTTGTATTTACCTTTAATGCATCTGGTTGTGCAAAGTACACCAGCCCTCCCCACTGGATACTTGTCCAGAGATCATAAATCTGAGCAGCAATGTGACTGAGAGGCAGGTAACTCACTAGTGATTCCTGTTTAGTGTCAGCTGGCTGCACATCCGCAGCCTTGCTGGCATGACTGGCAGTCCATGTGATCTGAATATTCATCACACAAGAATACTTCTCATATGCATACCATGTAACAATGTGAGTAAAACGCTTTATGATACACTCAACTGTCTGCATACTCATGATAAATATGATTACGTGTGGACTGAGCACGTGAAGGCACCCAAAGGCTTACATTGTCGTGACTGAGCATAGCTCCTTTGGGCCTTCCTGTAGTACCAGATGTGTAGATCAGGACGCAGCACTGGTTGGCTCTCTGGCTGCTAATAATGTCATCCAGTTCCTTGTCAGAAACATCCAGACCTAGGTCCATAAAATCCTCCCACTGTCCCAGAACAGCAACATACAGCATTAGCATGAGCTAAACCTCCATTCTGGTACATGGTATTCGACAGGGAGTCAAGACTTACAGAATAAAGACCTGATATCTTCTGCTGGGGGTATCCACTGTACTGCACTATGGCTTTTAAATGAGGCAATCTCTCTTGTATCTGTGTATCAAAATGAAAATATTCAGAACAGATTTTTTTTTTTTTTTACGCGGTGATGAAAACCTGTATGTTTTTAAGTAACGGTACTTGTAATATCTTATCCAGCTGCTTATGATTTTCCACTACAATAATGTTGGCTTTGGAGTCACTGGCCACAAACTGGCAAGCGTCTGGTGAGTTTGTGGCATAAATTCCTGTCATTATCCCTCTGTAAGAAACAATACAGGTTATTAAAGCAGATAAAAAGTTTGTGACTACGAGAGCAACATATGAATGGTGAAATGAATGCACCATAACAGCGAAACAGTGTGTTCTGTGCACTTTTTAAAAATCCTCTTTTAGAGTATTGCTGGTTGTTGTTTCTGGATGATGTTTCTTTCTCACCCTGCCATGATGGCACCGACTGCAGAGAAGAACCATTCGGCCGAATTGAATCCAAGTATTGCCACTCCATGGAAGGGCTCTAAACCAAGCTGCACACATTAACAAATGTTTTTTTTCGTATATAAAAATCTGAAGGTTTAGTCTATATATTCTAGTACATTGTGATAGATATACTGTACCTTTATGAAGCTCTTGGCAGCCCTCCGGCAGAACTGATAATACTCTAAAAATGTTATCTTTTCCCATCTGTTGTTCTTCTTGCTGGCGAGTGCATACATGTTTCCATATTTTTCAACTGAGGCTTTGAACATTTGATGAACTGTGATGGGCTCCTCTGGGCAATTTTCTTCAATTCTCAGCCTTACTGAGCCTCCAGCATCAGTGGTCCAAAGAGAACGAACTGGGGCAAGAGATGTGCTGGCCTTCTTTCCTAAGACGAGAAACAAATCAAATCTGAAAAAAGTTTTGTTCCGTTTTGTTTCCGCAGGTGGATAAAACCAAAACGGACCGAACCACGACGGCACGGATTTTGTCCTCTCATTTAGGCGATAGCTCACCTATAGAGGCATGTTCTTTAATATCCGTCTGCTCATCCGCCATAGACTTCTGAACCGACGACACCACACTGCAACACACAGAGGAAATATGGGCTCCGAACTGCACACATACAATCCACCTCTCATTCTGGCAGTGGTCTGGGCTTCTGTTTTCATTTCATCACATGGGTTGAATTTTTAGCAGCATTGTTTACCCAGCACAATGTCAGGAGTTTGACACAGCTAAACCCCTGGCTTTGTCTGAATGAGTATAATCACTGAAAGCTATTCGTCCGATATAGATTGCATTTAAACCTTGGATCACATAATAATATCACGTCCCATTGCCTGTTAACTTATTGTTATTTATTATTAGCTTTATTATAACAACACTACACTGACTTTGCTTGCGGTGCCAAAGCGGCCCAGAACATTAACTGAAAATAAATAAAAAGCATATAGAGTGCAAAGAGTCAATACATTCAGACATTTACATTCCTTAAAGGAGGCAAATGTAACTTCAGTGAATACGTACTGAAACTGCGCGTTCCGAACATCACAGTTTAGTTTTGTCCTGTGGTGTGTTTACATGCAAAGGGTGATACAAAACAACCGAAGCCTGTTCGTTCAACCTGAACTGAAAAAAACAATCCACAGCTGAACTGAAAGTCAGCAGATGAATTACGGCTGATAAAGGTTAAGTGTAGTCTCAGGCCACGATAGCGTCTCAACAGTATATTTTAAGATTCGTACCTGTTCTCAAGCTGACCAGATCCCTCGAGAAATTCCATGTTGAAAAAAAATATCCTGGTAGTTTAGCAGCTTGTTATGCAAGACAGAATCTTTGAAGGAGACGCTTTTCAAAACCTGCCTCCTGCGCAGAAAAAAAAAAGTTCATACAAGTATACACTTAAAT
Source organism: Coranthus polyacanthus (assembly GCA_037367275.1). Classification (NCBI taxonomy): domain Eukaryota; kingdom Metazoa; phylum Chordata; class Actinopteri; order Kurtiformes; family Apogonidae; genus Coranthus; species Coranthus polyacanthus. The sequence continues at coordinate 860 of JAPQRN010000830.1, read as the reverse complement.
TGTTAAGGCCACAGATAAACCTGTGTCGAGGATGTGAATACAAAGAGACGCGCACATTCATGGCTCGTGAAGTCTAATGGCTGACAAACAAATCAGAAAGTGCACTGCATCACTCAAAACCATGTCCAGAATTTTAATTAGCTTTGTCTTTTCATATGTAAAACTGTCTGACTAAAAATTCCCGTTAAATCCCGCACAGATAGGTAAAAACACAAATCAACACCACACCTGTAACATTACACACTCTACGTGCCTTATTTCTCATATGGTAATAATGATATTAATCCAAATAAGACTTTTGTGGGCAGCTATACAGGTTTCAGTACTTTCAAAGTAAAGCATTTAGTATTTGATTATAACAGCTAATTCTGGACTTTCATAGTAGCTATTATTTATTTTTCTATATTGATATTATGTGCAAATTAGTAATTGTGAAAGTGTATGCCTTTCTGTGTTGCAACAAACCCTTTTGTGTTAATTAACATGTCCCTATGACATGTTGTTGTGAGGAAGCAACACCTTGCATTGAATACAACATAGTGAGCCTACGCCCAGCCATTCAGTCGGTGTTGTGAGGTGGGTCTCGCAGACGGCCTCTCACTGACCAGAATACACTTCTTGTTGTTGATCATTTCAATTTTAAAAGGTTAACTTAGCCCAGCCCGGTATCTTGCAGCTTTTTAATAATAAAACTCCAATGAAGCAGCCACAATTTGGACCTGAAGGACTTTTTTTCCTTCTACACTATACATCCAGGTTGCCAGCGACAGAGAAACACAGGAAGTAACTGTGACAAAGAAGTGAAAAGTCGACATTTGTCATAATTGTGACTTGTAAAGCCATCGGGCTTGTTTTGCAAA
>JAPQRN010000829.1:0-14930 GCA_037367275.1 Coranthus polyacanthus | reverse complement strand
CCTGTGTTTATACAATGCTACAGACAGTTTTAGCTGAAATATTAATAAATCAGAGAATAACACTTTAGAAGACTGAATAAGAAACTGTTAAAAATAGTATGATTATATTGTTGAATGTATTACATTAATGCAAAAGTGTTAAGTTTTAAAAGGCTTTAGTTGTGTTATTTTTGCAACTTCTGATGAGATATTTATTTCTTTGTTAAGATACAACTAGAAAATACAGGAAATATGAACAGTATTGTCATGAAAAAAATCACATCTAAATGTCTTATACAGGCAAGAGTCACTACTTAGTTTGACCTCTGTTCCCTTATCAACAAATATCTCAAACATTAAGAAACGTATGATGTGTGTCAGAAAATCTCCTATTGACCGAACAAGAGTTCAAGACATGTTAACTGAAGCACATTAACCAGCTACACAGTAAACCAACTAACTTACTCAAGCAGGTATTGTTTGCAGTTACAATGGTGGATTTGATCAAATTAACATTAATTAGCTTGGGCAAGGTGAGGTTATTTTGTCCTTGAGTGTCATCTGTTATTTAAACCTGATTCAAATGTAACCCTATCTTAGTTCTCTAGAAAGGTTATTATTATTATATTCAGGACCATGAAAGAATAAAAGTGCATCATACTGACAAAGACAGAAACTATAAATCTTTGCATTTTTTAATAGAGATTTAAGTGCAACAAACCAGACAACACAGGACAATCAAGACATGACAAGTCATGATCAGACAGACGAGATGTGGTGGTGACACAACTGACAAAACCAGCCAACCAATTCCTTTTTGAATAATACTACACATCAACTCAATTCAACTGAGGTCTTTATGGTCCCTCCAAGGGGAAAACGTATTTTGCTGCAGCAGGCAACAAGAACATGGACACAACAATAAGACATCGAATGCAAGTAAAAACAACCACAAATAAAACATGCAAATGTACCAATGATCCACTATAAAAGCTTTTGACCCGGAGCCGTGCAAACAAGGACTCAAATATAAAGTCTAAGGGTGCAAGAAAAAGTAAAAATACAATAGTAGATAAAAGACAATAAAAAATCCAAAAAAGAGTAAAACCTAGGTACCTCTGAGTGCCAGTTAAGATCTATTTAGTGTGTTGATTGCACTTGGAACGAAGGAGAACTTGTACCTATTCATTCTAACTTTGGGGCACCAATATCTCTGCTCAGATGGCAACAGAACGAATTCACTTGATAGTGGGTGTTCAGAGCTGGCAAAGACTGACCTAGCTTTCTGCAAGACTTGTTTTATATTGCGAATCCTTGGACATTTATGGGACAAAAAGAATAGTAACAATGAAAATACAAATAAATAAGTAATGTACCAAAGTAATAGTCATAGTGATAATGAACAATAAACCTAAATATCAGAGTTTTTTTGTGAAGAGAGGAATCGTAGAAAGGAGATCAAGTGTTTTCATAGATTCTGTTATTTTTCAAAAGTGCATTAAGATTTGCCACATCTGAGTGGTCTGTGAGTAGGCGGAGCCAATGGGTCATGGATAATTCAGTTCCATCTTTCCAATTCTTTAATAGGGTCTTTTTGGCAACAGTAAAACTGTTGGATGCATTTCGGTACATGTAATTTAGAGATATCACCAAGTAATGGTATGAGGACAAACAGGGATGCTGAGGTTGAGGATCTCAGATGGTCTGCTCATGACCTCTGAACAGAAGTTTTGGATAAATGGGCAGAGCCTGGAAGTAATCATCTATTAAGGTTGGACAATGTGAACATGTATTGCTTTGGCTGAAGCCCATATGGAAAAGTTTGTGGGTGGTAATTTGTGTTCTGTGAAGGATTTATACTGTATTACTTGGGTTTGGAATTGCATGACATAGAAAATGTGTTGTCACGTATGTTTTGCCTGTTTATGTCTGTGGAGCATTATCTAAAGGAACTGATGCCATTGTATCTTTGGAAGCAAGACGTCTATATACTTGGGATAACATTTTTTGTGGTTTGAGTAGCTGCAGTTTTAAGTAGAAGGATGAGCTCTGATTATTATAGTTCTCGGTGTTGATATTTGTCTTTATGACTTCTTTAAGCTGGATATACTGAAAGTAGCAGTGGTCCGTTATGTTATATTTTTGGGGGATTTGGTCGAAGGTCACAAGCAGGCCACCTTCCATTACTTCCCCCAGGCTGGCTACCCCCCTCTCAATCCAGGCTGGGACTAGAAATTGTTTGATGTTAATTAAAAACAGGGGGTTATGCCATAGCGGAGTGTGGATAGACAGTGAGAGGTTGTAATGGAGAATTTCACTTGACTTCCACCAGGCAGTTAGAGTAGTACTGATAGTGTTGTTATTGAAACATATATGAGTTTTTATGGATTTATTTATGACTTAAAGTACACTTTATGACCAAAAGTTTGAGGCCAATTTTAAAACTATCCCATATGTAATCATTGAACATGTCATTCCAAACCTCAGGAATGCTGTTGCTGCTGTTTAAGTCCCATTTCTGGTTGTTGCTTTTAAGAAGTTTTTGGAACCTGGCTACAAGGATTTTCTTCCATTTAGCCACAAAATCCATGTGATGCATCATGGCCTCCAGTCTGCATTCACGTTCATCCCAAAGGTGTTGGATGGGGCTGAGGTCAGGGAGCTGTGCAGGACACTTCAGTTTGTCACCACACTAGGAAAACCAGTTCTTTACTGATTGGCTTCATGCACAGAGACACAGCCATGTTCAAACAGGATCTTTCTCAGGATTTTTTTTTTTTTAACCAAGCTGTTGGGGGCCACACTGTTGTCATTACCTGCTGCAGTAGTCAGACTAATTAAACATATTAAACCTAAAAAATAGCTGCACACCAATGCTACAAAAAGTACATGATCAGGGTTGTCCTCAAACTTTTGGTCATATAGTGCATTTTCTATGTCTAGCCGAGGTGGGTTAGTGTAATTTGTCCAGTGTTATATACAGTAATTGGTTTGAGAGGAAATAATTGAGTCCCAAGTTGTTTTTGCTTTTAGAGGGTAGATAGATTGATGCATGGATTTTGAAGTTTCCAATAGAATTTAGTGACTGCACTATTAAGAGAGGAGAACCAGCACAGGGGAAGAAAAAACAGGAGTCATGGCAAAGAGATTTTTGGGAGTATTTTCATTTCAACAGTAGAGATTCAGCCAATTAGAGATAGTGGTAGTTTACTCCATCTTTTCAGATTGACTTTTCTTTCTTGTAGTAGGGGAGTATAGTTGAGTTTAAATAGTTTGTTTAAACTGGGGGAGATATGGATTCCAAGGTATGTGATAGATTGTGCTGATGGTTTAAAGAGGGGTTCATAAGCCCCAGCATCCCAATTCAGATTGGTAATATGCAGAATCTTGATTTTGACCAGTTGATGGTCAATAGTGGATGTTGGCAGGCTAGGGAAGTATGCTTCTGAGAATCACTGTCCTATTAGGCTCTTTAGAGAAGTGACTGGGCTGATGCTCAGATAAAACCAGACCTCCTTCAAATTGGAAAGGAACCAGTCAGTGTGGAATGGTTCCCCTGTGGATGCCTTCCTTTGAAATTACCCCAGGTGTCCAACTGGGAAAGACCAGTTCCAGAGCAGGAAACACCAGATCCTGGAGTCTTTGGAGGATTTGCTTTTCCAGCCTGGCACAGGAACATCTTTTATCAAAGAGGAGCTTGTGGAAGTAGATTAATATGGCTACACAAATTGTAAACAGATAGGAAGTAGAAAATGAAGTATGACATAAACTCAACTCTGCACAGTGACAGTGCTTCAGCTCCACTCACAAAAACTTTGACTATGTAGCAGGGCCACTATAGTAAATGGAAGATTGGAACTAAAACTAGCAGCATTAACTGAAATAAATATAAAAACAACAGTTTTCAAAAAATTCAAAACTAAAATAGAATTTCAGATTTCATTTCTCCCTCCTAGTTACTCTGCCACTTTATATAAGTAAACTAAAACTAGTCAATTCCTCAAAATAATAATAATAAAAAATACATATGTACTTCTAAAACTAACATTTTAAAAACTGTAATAACTAAAAATGTATATAAAACTATAAAACTACTACTACTATGTAACTATTTTTTAACAAAAAGATAACTCTCAGTTTTAATTTACATTTGCATAAATAAACTCAGGCTCTTTTAGACAAAATGTAACTGAAAAAAAATCATTTTTTGCCATTCCCTTTTACCATGTCAATGACCCCTGTGTACAATGGCAGATCCATAAAAAAATTCCCTTTGCAGGAAATTCAAGGCTGACTGCGAGCCAGGCGTTATGGCCTAAAATCAGTCATGGACTTCACTAATGCTCTAGTGACTGAATGGGAAACAGGTTCAAAATCTGATGAATCTTTCTGCAAAACTGGAGGCTGTTAGAACATCAATTTAATGGCCATGTCCAAAGAACAAAATGCTGACCAATACATATGGATGTAATATCTGTTTGTCCACATACTTCAGGACTTGGCCAGTTCATTTCATTCTTTTGCTTGGCCATAATAACCTCATTGGTGTATTAGTATTTTTTTATGTCCATTGTCAGGCTGCTTTTCACTCAGATTTGTGATGCTGGATGTAAGCAGCTTACAACAACATAAGAACAGAGAGCATCGTAGCATTGCAGCCTTGGAGATAGAGTTACAGATAACAACGCTATTGTCCTGAGGTCAAAAAAAGAAAACTAAGTTGTTTATACGCTTTGCTTCAGACTCTCAAAATTTGCTCTAGAAAGCATTTTTTTGATAATTTGGCTTTGGGTGGCAACGGACCATGTAAGATGTGTTTATGTGGTTATGAAGTTATCGGTGGATTGTGTCAAAATGAGGGTTCCTTCAAATACAAGTCCAAGAGCTGTTCTGACAAGAGGTTTAGAGATCAGTGAATGAGCCACATACCAATCCCGAAACTCTCAAAGGCCCTTGCCTAGGGAATGAAATAATCTTAAAATGATTGTACAAAGGCTGAACGTTGAACCAGTATGCTTTAACAGAAACACTTGTCTAACGGCCAGAAATCTTCATGGACTTTGAACTGATAGCGGTGGTCCATGAAGAGTGAATTTAATGGACATTCATGACAAATTTCATGAAAATCCTGACGGACATTACTTTGATGATTACCTTTGTCAAAAAAATTATAAAAATCTGACCCTAGCATGCTATTTAATAAAGAGTCAAGACGTTATCAAAGTGTTAATAATACAGAGCTACTTTTGTGATCAGGTCAATACCAGCTTTTCAATCCATAGATCCAGTCAGTGATTATCTAGTGTCTGACTCAAGCTTTACTTATCACTCTGGATGGAAAACAATGGCTTGACACTGACTCTTGATTAAATATTGCCTTTAACACTGGGGAGTATGGATGGACATCTGACAGTTATTTCAAATTTACAGGTGTTACGCTTAAATATGTGTGCAGAAGGTAAAACCTATTAAAAAAGATGGGTGGTTTCTCCTACCTGTACAACTATAGCAGGTCTGTATTTACCTCCGCTGTTCATTTTAAGGTTTCTTATGTTTTATTTCCCCTAGAGATTTACTCATCCAAATTAAGAGTCTAAAGAAAAATTGTTTCATCTGCAGCAAACAATAATTAAGCTCTTTGATATATAAACTTATACATACATTTGCTTTATTGGTAAATTCCCCTTGAGGAATGTTGTTATCCAGGGAGCAAACTGCAATTTAAGCAAAAACTGATGAGATACTGTGTTGCTAACAGAGAACCGATGGATCTCTTAACTGATCAATAATCTTCATCAGATTTCTTTATCATCAAACAGTTGATAAAGTTTTCTGAGGTACAGCATGAAATGAAGAGCATTATTGACCTTTTAACACTGCTACTTGAGATCCAAATCAATTCCTCTTCCATACTTGAGGAAAGTCAAGGAAATGATCTTATCCTCCACTTGTCCCCGAGTGAATTAACCATTAAATGCTCATCATGGAGGTCAGCATATTTTAGGCTGTGAAATATTAAAGGGAAATCAGGACTACGGGTGTAAGTGTAGGTTGTGCATCCGTACGGGAGCGCATGGCTGCACTATGAATTAAAACAAAAGGCCATTGTCAGTGCAATGTCACGCTTGAAAATTTGGATTTAAAAAAGGAGCACTAAGATGTTCAGCTTGTGACAGAAAATGATCATTTTTAAAAGAATAATTCCAGAACTGGAAAGCCCCATTCTAACTCTAACTGGGGGACAAGCAATGTGCTCCAAAACACCCATGACACTTAAACCCTCTGGCTGTCCCCTGTTTGGTCTGAATGTGTGGAGGCAACGTAACAAGAATGCAGATGTATAATTCAGAGAATTAACAGACACAAATGCTCTTCCCCTCCCTGAGAGAAGGAGAAACCTTGATTACCCTCTTTTTCTGCATTAGGCTGTTTTATTTCAAAACAGACAAAGCCTGATGTGTTCTGACAGGAGTCAAAAGAGGCCTCGGGAGGGTTGTTTTTCATGACCATCTTTTGTGAAATACAAAACCTCTGCACCACAGAAGTTTCAAAACTTCTGCATATGACACTGAATAACCCTGGATTGTTGCATTATTTTTTTCTCAGGGTAAATGCAGAGATGGACACCAGTCATATGACGTCTGAGATAATCGCAATGCATCATGACAAATTTGTCTCAGATGCCTATCTTTACAGTATATGAACACATCATGAAAAAAAAAAAAAAAATCCAGCCAGTCTTTTTGTAGCAAAGTAAAGACTCAAAGTCCTGGAATCTCAGGAAAATTAGTTGAGGCATGTGATTGAGTCCAAAGATTTACTTCAAGATCAAGGAATGCCAAAAGTATACAGATGTAGCTTTTTTCTAACCTGACAACAGTGATGACTTTCACCTGGTCCTGTCAGAAACCTAATAGTTACCACACTGTGGTATGACTTCTGAGGTCAATTTAAATATATCGTCTTTGAGCAGATGTTTTTTCAGATTGCTACAAGGAGAAAAAAACTTATCCAGATAAAGCCCTGGTTGAAAGAATTTGTTTGAGATCTTTTATGTCTGATCATAATGAAAGATTATGATGACCTGTCATCTGATCAACTTTTAACAGTTGCTGTCATTTATATAATGTCAGAATGTCTTACAATCTGGAATGTCTCAACCAACAGGAAAAAAGGAGTCTGATGTGATCAATCACTAGGAAATAATGTTGACTTGCAAATGATGGATACGTATAGCACCAACGTTCAGAAGCCAAAAAAAAATTACATTTCATATCAAGATCTATGTTATAGTGTTTTAAACAACATTGTGCTTTTCAACAAGCTATTACATTCATTTTTTTGTGATCAAATATTCATTCTCTGTGCCATATATCATATATCATAATCATACAAGGATATCAAGAAGGAGAGAGGAAAGAAACCACATTTTCTTGAACTCTTCCGTATTAACCATCCATCCTCTCAACCACACAATTACATACACGATAAAACAAAAGAAAGAAAGAAAGACAGGGGGAAAGAAAGAAAAAAATAATAGTTACTTAAATCATTTCTCATCTCTCAAACCCATCCTACTGCCACCCAGGAATCCCATTATCTTAACATGAGAAAACCACTTCTGCAAACAAATTTCACCTGTCAAAGACATCCATGCAAACAGCAAAAACATAGCCTACGTACATATATAATATAAACAAGATGTGTACAAAAAGTATATGTGTATACTAAAGGAACAGGTACATACACCTTAAAAGCCTTAAAGCCCAAGCACAAAAACAGAAGGAGGGAAGAAACAAAAAAAAAAAAAAGAACAAGATATGATCCCAATTTTTATAATAGGGTACTACTTTTCTCTGGCTGGTTCAACCAGCAAACAGCATTTTGCATTTTTGCATCGTGTAACAGTGCTGTAGAAAGTTTATGCACTTGGTTTAAGTAGGGGAAGATATCACCGTTTGGTTTAAGTTTGCAAAGCTATGGTGAAAAATGACTCTTGGTATATTCAGCAATAACAATAATACCAAACCATGATATTTTCCTGACCCCAAACAAAGTTCTTTTATTGCCTAAAGGTATAACCTACAAGAGTCAGGATGTGAACATTGTGTAATGTGAGTCAATGCATGTTTAATCATATCAGCGCAACTTTCAAGGCTAACCCTGCTAGCATGCTATACTGATGGACAACTGGTCCACTGACAAAATGATCTGGGTGGAGCTCACGCTCTACATAATTTTTTTCTGGGAGCTCGAGTATATGGACATAAGTGGACTTCTGATGGCAAATGTCACACAGCGTACCAGATGGAAAGTACACACTGAAACAGTTCAGTACAGGTACATGTATGTACTGTTACATCTCTAATGGTGGCACGTAATTTCACTGATCGACAGGTGGTGCTGACATGCAATGATGTGCAGCAATATGTCAATACAGGAAGAGAAGAAGACTGACAGCTATTAAAATGAATATAAATTATGTTGGATTTAAAAAATAGGGGAAATTGCAAGGACAGAAAGGCACTGACATGTATATTAGACCCCAGAGATATGCACACTGGGCCTCATGCAAGAACCACTGCCATATATGAGTGATTTAAGAGAATTCATGGCATTCAGCAATTTTCCCCATACTTAGAGTTTTTACTTAGGTATGAATGAATGTATGGTTCAGACCTGTTGTATGAGTGATTTACAGACAGTCTACTTTCATCCACAAAAGGAAAGACTCTTAAACGTAACACTGTCTGAGTCAGGTTACAGTGTAATGCAACACTGAAATGATCAAAAACATAATGAAACATTAATATTCCAACAGCTCGCCAAAGAACAGAGTGAATACATTTGCAGTTTAATATGATACAGGAATACGCCTCACAGCAAGGAGGTCCTGGGTCCTGGGGCCTCTCTGTGTGGAGTTTGCATGTTCTCCCCATGTCTGCAATGGGTTATCTCCGGGTTCTCCAGCTTCCTCCCACAGTCCAAAAACATGCACCTTAACAGGTTAAACGGGTTAATTGGTCACTCTAAATTGCCCATAGGTGTAAATGTGAGAGTGAATGGTTGTTCGTCCCCTATATGTCAGCCCTGCGATGATTAGCAAATCTAATACAAAAAATATATTCTACCATATCTCTACTATGCATTGGCTTCCCACTGGAACACACCTCCAAAGGCTGGTAAAACATACTGCAACATGGCTGCCTTTACCAGTAGAAACTGTAAAACCAGAACTAAAACAAACAATTATCTGCTTAAATGAAACCATACCACCCTTGCTAAAGAAAAGTCTGAAGGCTATAATAAAATACCTTATAGTAATAAGACTAAAAGGTTTGGTGATTGACAGGTGGTGCACAGTAAGGTGTGTTCTAATTGTGCTAAACTGATGTTTCCTGTAGCTCCTCTTTTAGTTTAGGATATGGTTAGGAATACAAGAGATGAGTGGTTAGGTTCAGGCAAGGCTGAGTTCATGTTATCTTTTAGCCCATAATCAGTAAAGGGCTCAAAATAGTGGGACAATAATGTACTTCTGCAGCAAATATTGGCATTTTGAGGTTTGATGGATAACCCAGCATTTTAGATTGTTAGCTTGTTGATGAACTGGTTCATCTACTGTTATTTCAGAGCACGTTTTTTAAGGTCGAAAAAAAAAAAAATCAAATAAGGCATGTGCCATTTTGGAAGAACATCTTCAGTGACATTTATGAGATACTGTTTCTTATTTGATCTTTACCAGACAGAAATACTACTTTAGGGGTTTGTAAATAAAAAGGGTTTTAACACATTCTTGTAGGTTGCCAAACTGATGGTTTACGACATGGAGCTCTTTCTTTTCTTCAACAAATGGTTGTCTAAATGTTGTAGAACTTGAAGTGTTTGTATGATAAAGTAACAGTAAAAAAGCACTGGTTACCGTAATATTTGACAGTTTTTTAATTCAAGGTAATGACACTATTTGGCCAGTAGATGATGATCTGTGGTTGTGGTTCCATTAGGGAGACAGCTCTGCGCATACGCACAGTGTTGCCAACTTAGTGACTTTGTCACTATATTTAGCGAGTATTCAGACCCCTCTAGTGACTCTTTTATAAAAAAGCAACTCGCGACAAATCTTGTGACATTTTCTGGTGTTATTTGAGACTTTTGGAGACTGACATGAAAGCACGTATTGTTCTTACTCTTCTCAACGACAAAAACATGTCTTAACCAATATTCCTGGCATCGCTGTAAGAATTGCACATGTGCAAACAGCAGGTGGTAGAAGGCAGAGAATTTTCTCCACATGTATTCATTTATTTGTAAAGTCAGAGGAAGCTGTTATCAGAGGAGATCAATTGTAAAACAGTTCAAATTTTCACCCACATTGTTCCTGGTCCTGAGAACATTTAATGGAAAGACCTCATGGAGATATAACATTAGCAAATGGCCAGGGGGCTCTACAAGAAGTCAAGCAGGGGTTTAATAAACTCTGATTTTCACATAATGTCGTAAGGCTTAATGTCATCCTTCAGACCAAAAGATTTATAGACTTTACCCCCGTTCTGAGTCTAACTCCACCAACTGCATGATCCTGAAGTCTGCTACAAAGTCTTTCAGAGGCTGAGAGTGTGGTGATGAGTGTCTGAATGAAGAGGTGTGGATGTGTGACAGGAGTAGTAGTTCAGGTACATATGACAGAGAATCACAAGACACTTTCTCTTTTTGTTGTCATCATACAGTCCTTTCCCATGGGAAAATTTAGCCCTGAAGCCTCTTAAACCTACCAGAGTTCAGCGACGAAAATCATATAATTCTGTTGACAGCTCAAAAACAGGTTTTAGTGTTTAGTCACTTCACTTTAAACAAAATACATGAAATCTTCAGCTTAATGACAATCAAATTTCATGCTTCCGTAGCCTACACAGACAGCACACAGTGTTTCCTCCCCGCTACTGATATTAAAAAACAACAGCCTACTAACCATATAGATTAAATGATGGCTACTGGTCACGTACCGGTCCCATGTTTTATGGATTGTACAAGTCAGTGCTATGGCAGCTTAAAATTGTGACTTCTCCGTGTGTCTCCTCTGTTCAAGGTTCAAGATATCTTTATTATTTGGGCCTTCTTCAAAGATCTGATCTCATACAGGTCGTGGAGGTCGTTCCATGATGTGCCAGCAATTTTGTTGCACACTTTCACAATACCCTGCATGCAATTTTTGTGTTCAACAGAAAGTCAAAAACAGCAGCCAAAAAAAAAAAGCATAAAACGTTTTCATAAAAACAGTGTCGACATTAAAACTGTGAAGAAACGTGTGCGCTGTGCTTTCAACATCAAACTGGGGCTCAAGCTACTGTAAGTAGCAAATTTGTATGGAAACCAGACTAATGACTCAAACAGCAACTTTTATAATGAGAGAATATCGTATTTATGTTTGTGACTGTTAACAATGGGGCCAGTCTGACCAAACTGGTCCTACCTAATCTGAGTCAGAGCTGATATACTGTACGGTACAGAACAAAGAAGCTCAAGTGTGGTTCACTTTAGTATTGATAGAGAAAAAAAAAACAGCCTCCTGTGTCTGATTTGGCTGTTTTTGCTTTGTGTCTGTGTTCGACTATAACTAAAATCCAGCTGAAGAGCCTTAAGCAACACATTTGCTCGGTTGTTATTGCTCGATAAAGACACCTCACAGTCAGGCCTCCAAGCGGCATGCCGTCTTGGGCCTCTTAAAGGTTAACGTGATTAGCCTTTGACTGATAGCTGGAAGCACCAGAGCCAAGAGTTCGTCTGTTGAGGTCTGAGGAAGACGAATGCTGGAAGAGGATGAATACTGGAAGGAAATCAAAGTAACATCCATCCATTGTCTTACCTATCATAGAAGTCTTCTCTGTAGTAATCGTAGTCAAACTCATAGCCACTGGGGGGGGATACATAAAAAAAAAATGCCATAATTACAAAGCGTGCAAAACAACGTTACAAAACATGCTTCATCTCAACCCACAAGACGGAAAGAGAGAAAGAAAAAGGTAAACATGAAATAACTTTGGGAAAACAGCATGGCCTCATCAAATCTTATTCTATTTGTCTTTAAATTCAATCAAATGTGTGTAAAGGAATAGCGCCAAACCCTGTTGGAATTGTCAGCTTGTTCTGCACATTTACACAGTTCTCATTTTTGTGGTTTTACAGCACATCGAGTGAAATTGAAAACTGTTGGCGACACTGTTACTGTTAGAGAGGCAGCGATAACAACAGCTGATGATGATCGCAGAATGAAAAGTCTGTTTTTTTTTTGCACGCTATGCATTAAAACAGATGTTTTTCAGTGTGTAAAATTAAATTCAAATGTCTGGTCAATTTAAATGTTTTGAACTCGTTTCCCCTCTTTTTTTCCTAAGAAAGTGTAGAAACGCCAAACAATTCAATAGTAGCAACCTGATGAGTAGTATTTGTGTCTGTCATTTATCCTTTAATGCTCATAATAGTTTAAAGGGATGCTCAAGCCCTGACAGACCAGCTGGTGCAAAATGTGGAGATTCGCAGTATCTTTCGATGTATCTTTATCTATTTAAATTTAATCCAGATTAAAAGACAAGAAAAGTGAATAGTGCACTAACAAAAGTCAAATCACTCTATGTCCGTTAATTATGTCTGCATATTCTGCTGCATTGTTGCATATGTTGTATTTTACTGCTGTACATGTTTAAGTCTGAGCTCATTTGAACTATTTTATAAACTGTTGGTAGTTTAATCTACCACAATGCATCATAGCATCGTGAGCTCAGAAGAACAGGCCTGTTTTCAGCTTTGTGACGATGCAAATTTCCAGTGAAACCAAGAGGGCTTTTAAAGATTTAACTACATTTATTATTTATTCATTAACTCAACCCATAAAGGAAACACTTCATCCTTCAGTTTATCCCAAACATTCAAAATCAGCACATTTGGAGATACGTGGTTTTCAATGGACAGTGGAGTAGAAGTATAAAGTACCATAAAATAGAAATACTCAAAATACAAGTGTGTCAAATTTGTGTTTAAATACAGTACTTGAGTAAAAGTATTTAGTTGTTCGACCATTGTGATGCAACTCACGTTAACTAAAGAAAAAAACATTAATTAACCATAAAAACGATGAATTAACTGCAGCAAATGAGTCAAATGTCTACCTTTCACTCACGTAAAGTTGGAGAACCTTTACCGAACAGATGCTGAGTCTACAAATAGAAGCGTCATATTCTTCAGGGTGTCGTCGTCCATGAAACACCCACAGTCTCAGTCTCTTTCGTCAGGGGATTGTTATTCAGTGTAGGTGGTTTTAACGCCTCATGTTCAATTACACTAATTTGGTTTTCGGTCCCATTTGAGGCTGCCATTGGTTTTGTGGACTCCTCAATAAAAGCTCCTGTAGATTCCTAAAACATTTGCACATCCTCTACAAATATGACAGATTGAGAGGTACAGAGAAACGCTGTACCTGTAGAGAGAAGCTGCTGATCTCTTCAGGCCCTTGGGTCTGTTTGGCTTCGGCTCTCCTGCCATGTTGATATCTGAAAAGGGGGGAGAATGAGAGAAGAGAGACAGGTTTGATTTTTAATGTTTTTTCACCTCTGCAACCTCAAAAAAACCCAAAAAAACTCTGATTCCAAACAAACACTCATTAACCTTACTCCTACAGACCCCAGAGGTATTTATTCTGTCAATTTAGTTTTCGGTTTGTTCTGACTGACCTCATGTCACTGTTTTCTGTTCTGATTTGTTTTGATCTGCATTGGGCCCTTAGGGGTCCCCAGTCAAAGGCACCAAATGTTGTCTCCGCAAAGGATGCAGAGGACAACACACAGATTGGCTCATGTGTTATAATGTAACATAATAAATATGTATATATTTTATTTTGGGCTCAAAATTACCCTGGTTAGTTCTACCATATAAATATAACTCTAAATATAAAACTAAGACCCAAATCAGAGGACGGCCAATAAGCTTTTAAGTACTATAGAGATTAAAAGCTGCAAATTGCATGCAAATATAAATTTACAGTAACTTGACTGTTACGGTCATCGTAGTTCATTCAGTCAGTAGTCCTTGAATGTTAAATATATTGAAGCACACGCATACTGAAGGCACACATTAAGTGAAGTGAAAATGAAAAAGTCTCTGAAGATGTTGATGTGTTGCCTCATTATTGGCACTAGAGGGAGCTGTTGTGCCATTTTACCACATCTTCTCTCTCGTCTACCCACAGTGTCTTCTGTTAGTCAGTCTGTTCCCAGCAGAGTTCATGCTCTATGAGCTGCATGCATAATTTACCAAAAATGAAAGTACAAAATCAGATTTCCTGCTGCGTCTCTCCTCCTCTGGATCACAACAGAGGCACAGATTAAAAGTAAAGATGCTTTATTTTCCATCAGAACGAAGATATTTTTCCTACGTCATCATTCAGTTGTTAAGTTTTGACATTTCCAAACTGATAAACTTAATGTGATGCATAACTCAAACAAGTGATAGCCTGATTTTTATGAATTTGAAACAAATTAGACCTTGATTTCTTGATGATGAATATACATATAAACCTAGTTGTGTATTTGTTCAGAAATAGTTAACTATTTTTTCCATTTAAATGTGTGTTGTTGGCTAATAAATATTGAGCTTATCTAATAAATTTTCCATGCAGTAAGGAACTCCCTTTTTGTTACTGTGACATCTTTTTTTCACTATTGCGACACATTATTTTTATGTAATTCATTGTTTTTATTAATTATAAGTTTGTTGTTACATGCTTTTCGTGCAGAAAGTTTAAAAAAACAGTTAGAAGAGGACGTTTTAAGTGTTAAAATGATGTTTACTTACAAAAGTTACAGAGGAGGAAGACAAATACAAGACAAAAAGAAAGAAAGAAAGAAAGAAAGAAAGAAAGAAAGAAAGAAAGAAAGAAAGAAAGAAAGAAAGAAAGAAAGAAA
>JAPQRN010000828.1:0-14930 GCA_037367275.1 Coranthus polyacanthus | reverse complement strand
ATCATGACTTGAGTGCTTACAGTCCCGTGTTTGGGTTACTATGTGCAAAGGGTTTTGCTGAGTCATTGGCTTGTTGGACTGTGTGTAGCCCTCGAAATGCTGCATCATGCTTCAGTAGCAGCACGTCAGATTTTTATGTCAGATTTAAACATTGATTGATTTAAGAACATTATTAGTCACATGCAAAGCCAGACATTGACTGTGACTTGAAAATCTACAGAAGGTGTTTATATAAGATCAAGAAAAATGTAATTCAAAAGTCTGAATTCACATTAACAGACGTGGATTCAAAATGGGTCTGAAATATGTTTTGTAAGAAAAACTATAAAGAAAAATAATGATATTAATACAATTACTACAAAAATAATATGACACTATGAACTTACTGTTTTTTAAATTTCATATGTGTAAAAAGAACCCACAAAAGTGACATTTATATTTAGGTTATGTTTTCATCATTATTATTATTATTATTATTATTATTATGGATTGGGGCAGCATGAAAGGGGAAGCTAATAATTGTTTTTCCTTTTTCCTTCTGCTTTTTTTTACACATAAGTCGAATGGGTTACAATGTATCACTTGTTTTGTAAAATTAGTTTTAGAAATAATAAAATGAAATGAGGAAATGAAACAACATTTTGTATTTTTGTATTTATTTGCTTAGGATCTCCATTAGTTATTACATATTACATATTAGTTGTAACAACTATTCTTCCTGGGGTTCATTAAATCTAAAAATCTAAATGTGCCCCACGGTCCTGAAAAACATGAAGTGAAGTGAAATTGTCTAAAGTTTTGGAAAAATCATGGAATGTAAGTCTGTCAGATAAAGAAAAGGAGTTTGAACAGAAATGTTTAAAAGAGTGAAAGAGCTGATGTGGTGTAAAATAAAAAAAGGTTTAATTTGATTTTCCTTTCACTCACACAAACATGTTTACTTCTTGCAGAAATCATTTGTTAGAATAAAGCACACAGCAGGGTGCAGGTGCAGCTCTGTCCAAACATGCATTGTGCATAATAGTAGTGTTATGTAATGAGCAGTGCAGCTGCTTAGCTACATCTCATCTCCCTGAAACGTACCTCTTTGCTTGTCCCTTCATTTCTGTCATCTAGGCAACGGGCCATCGGGGATCTGTCTGTCGTACCTGTTGTCAGGTTACACCCCCTACTTGTCACCTGATGCATCACATCCCAACCCCCTCCTGCACAGCAAGCTGAGCGAGCTGCCTCACCTGTCTCTCCTCGAGCAGGTAACACTAACTCCACTAACCATGTGGATTCATTAATATGATTTATTTATGTTTTTATTTTAGGGATCAGCTGGTATATAATTTTTCCAAGCTGGTACAAAATATTAGCAACCAAGGACACCAATAACTAAAGGTTGACAGAAAGTGACATTGTTGTAAAGGAAGCCTTTGACTTTATCAGAAACTGGATAATTAACATCGAAGACAAAGAAATTCATTACTGAACATTGGGCATCAAAGTAGAATAAATTAATCAATAAATGGAAACTAGATATCAAACTAACCATAAAAAATAGATGATTCTAGGTGTGGCCAATATACATTTACTGTAAAGATTTTAATCTCGGTGTCAACTTTTAGAACAAACTCCAAAATACGTAATATGAAAGTACAATTCAGTAGCATTTCAACATTATTTATTTAGTTAGTTTTCACATTGAACCAAGGGAATCCTAAATAAATAAATAGAAAAATAAACTTTTCTCATTTCAGTGTTGATTGGTTATAGGCTACAAGTAATAGCCTATCAGACCTGTGACCTTACTCTCAGCAGACAGAGGCAGCTGCATCAGAGCCAATGGACCATATTCACACAGTGGCCATTCTCCTCTGATGTCACACTCAGGCAATGTTATCAAAGGGATAATGTCACATAGCTGTGTTTCATATAAACACAGAGAATCTGACAAATCATCATCATTTCACTGCCTCCTGTTTTTTCAGCAACTGAAAAGACAGTTTGATAGTGAAAATCCAGATGGAAATATGAATGAGTGAATGAGTATAATTGATAACCCATCAGCCACAACAGCTAACATTAACATTCAACCATCATTAGATAGTATTATATGATGCAATAGGAAAGGTGTAAAGGGCAGTCCACAGTCCAGACCAAGAACTATAACCTTGTTCTCATCTACACTCATGAATGATAATGTTGTGTAAACAGCCGCTCCAGCTGTGTCTGATCACCTATTGTTGGATACAAACTATTCGCAGAGCCAAAACCTGATATGTGTTTCTTACCTTTTAATCTGCAAAACACCAACATAATCTATATAATCCAGAGTCAGAAAAGGGACGCTCCATCTGTCTCCACTGCTCAGTAACTAAATTGTTCAGCACTGTGGCTGTGGCTCAGCTGTTTTCTTATTATTCATGTTCCTATTAATAAAAGTAAGTTAAATCAAAGCTAAATCAGGTAACATGTAGTGCTGAGCATGATTCCTTGTAAATTCAGATGTATTCTGATTGGCTGTCAGTGTTTTTATCGTTCATCAAAACACTTTGAAAGGGATCCCAATGATATTGTTCTCCTCTGTCACTATCATAATAGTTGTGGTGTGGACTCCAACACCCAGGTACGTTAGAACGATTAAAAGAGTTCTCGTTATAGTTTGCCGTGCTTGGCGTGGACACAAAATACTTTAAAACAGGAACAACACATAGACCATGGATGAAACATAAAGACAAAACACCTTCAGGTCATCTGAATAAGTTCTTGATAAATGATCATGATCATGTTTTAACCATGATTTAAAATAAAAATGATCAGGGTTTGACAGGGTGTCTGCTCTGTCTCTTCAGGATCTGGAGTACCTGTGTGAAGGTTTGGAGGGCCGATCGTCCAATCCTGTGGCAGTGCTCTTTGATTCGCTGCTGCTGCCTAACAGCGACTTCGGATTGGATTACACCTCTCCGTTGGCATGGCGATATGAGCCAGAGCGCACCGTCCCTCACCTGGTGCTTGGAAAGGGTCCACCAGGTGGAGCCTGGCATGTATGTCTCTGAAATAATGATTATTTAAATGATGGTGTTTGAGCAGGCAGTAGACGAATGTGAATGACTGAGTCATTTTTTTGAACATTTTTACACAAACCTTTTGGTATTTCTTTATACATTTGGGCTTATATTCTACCACATTTTCTGTGAATAGTTGCTAAAAAATGACCACATGGTAATTTTGAATGATATAGTTATAGCAAATAGTGTTCACTCATATTTGATTATTTTTCACCTTTTACCATAGAAACTTGGTGAAAATGTTTCAGTTTAGCATGGAACAAATTATAAATTATGAATGTATTCAATATAAAAAGTCCAGTTGTCTGGTCCTTGTCTGACCTTTCAGGCACAAACCACGTCCACGTGACAGCAGTAGACCCTTTTTTAGGTCTGAGCACCTTGTTTTGTCTTGGTTGTTCAGAATTATCCCGTCCTGTGTCACGTTAAATCTCCTCCTTGTTTGTGTTTGCATGGTGCTAATGTTCTGCATCTGTGTGGAGGAACACAAAGCTAGAAATATTCCCGCAACAGAATGAAATAAACAACACAACGTAATATGAAACAGACATTTTTTTATCATCACATAATGTACCGTATTTTCCGCACTATAAGGCGCATCAGATTATAAGGCGCACCTTCAATGAATGGCCTATTTTAAAACTGTTTTCATATATAGGGCGCACCGCATTATAAGGCGCATAGAATAGAAATTTCCGTACCATTGATTCATAATTGTTGAATTCTCTCGCTGCTGCTCTATTCCCATGTTCTACTGAGTGACTGATAGCCTTGAGTTTGAACTCTGCGTCATAAGCGTGTCTCTTGAAAGGTGCCATTTTGGGGTCTTTATATACACAAGTGGTGTGGGACTGGAATTCCCCTTTACCGTTTTTACCGCTGTTACTTTGGCGACACCCCCTGACTACAGTAGCCATAATTAACCAATATTGATCCACATATAAGGCGCATTGGATTATAAGGCACACTGTCGGTTTTTGAGAAAATTAAAGGCTTTTAGGTGCGCCTTATAGTGCGGAAAATACACTATGTCATTATATCACGCAGCCTTAATGTAAACATATACATTACTGACACCTTCTGTTGTTTTGACTTTAAATAACCTCCCTGAACACTCCTTAAATGATAGCACACAAAAGGGTTAGTATGACCAGCAAAACATGTTGGACTTCAAGATTGTATCTTTTTATCTTTTTAATAAAATTCCTGATACGATAAAAACCCATCATATAGCAGTGCCCTTGTCCTTGCATCACTTCTATGGAGACAGATTTATCTAGCAGACATTATGTTTGGATAATAAGCTGTCCTTGCCATTTGTTGGCTGCTTGTTTGCACATTTTCATGCACCGAGGCTATTCAAAGTGCATTATGGTAGAAATGTCCACTTCTCTAATGTTAATTTTAACCGTGGCATAATTGTGAATCCAAGTGTTCATCTTAAGAGACATGTATAAACCATAAACATGGTAAGAGCAATTAAATACAGCTCAGAAATTTCTGCATGCTATGATTATTTCACACACGTCCTATTCTTAAACAATAGAGTCCTTATACAAACAAACCATAGAAGTTCAGGACAAAAAGCCAAATCAGTATCATCATTGCAGGATGCTGGAGAAAAATTGTGCACATTAAGCAATGCGTGTGACATTTCAAATTGCTCCAAAATACTGCATACAGTGCACACATTTGCAAACTTGGCCCATTGGCATCCAAGCCACAATACACTGAGAGTTGGAGAGTTCTGTCAATAGGAGAGAACACTCCTGAAAACTACTCAACACTGGTTTTACTGTACGAACATGGCATACATTTACATATACATCAACACTGATGTGCACATGACATGAGGAGATAACTGACACCGAAAACCTTTGAAACTTCACTGTTTTGATAAATGTATTGAATATAACAGATGAAGCTGAGCAGTTGTAAAATCCTTTATCCCCGCTGCAATAACCACTATCAAACAATGGGAAATAGACACTATACACTTGTTTTTAACACTATATGTATGATGTATAATGTACGTTGTATTTAAAGCCGAATGTCAAAAGATGAATTTCTGTCACTTGTGACAGACATTAAAGTTATCTTTTCTATTCTATTCTATTCTAAATAAAAGTGCTTGTGTTTGTGCTGTTTGCAGGCCATGGAGGGCTCTATGTTAACGCTGAGCCTGGCGAACTGGATGGAGCTTCCAGGACTCAAACTGAAGGACTGGATGAGAGACAAACGCAGGTTCAACCAAAAAAATAAATGCCTAGTTTTATTTTCTCTTCACTTTTTAGGCGTGAACAAGAACACTAACTGATTTTGTAGCTATATTTATTATGTTTAAATCACAAAAGCTGATAGGTAACTGTAATTTAGTAAATAATCTACAGGTATTGGTAAAGAAATATGAGACACACGACAAACATGTGTTCATGTGTCTCTGCAGTTTGTTTTTCAAATGAGTCCAGGCAGTAAACCTGACCTGTGGGACCTACTTGATTTGCATAAAATGTAAAACAAATATAATAGCCTTCTTTTCCTTTCCACTTCCTCTTTTCTCCCAGGTTAATAAGTTGTTGTTTTCAGCAATAGAAAAACAGTTATATTCTGTCTTGTAAATTGAATTGACTGTTGCGTTAAATATACAAATATTTGTGTATGTAATTTGAATTAAAAGATGTTTTGTTTTGTGGTTTTGCAGAAACGTACGAAATGACCGTGCAACACC
Organism: Coranthus polyacanthus; assembly: GCA_037367275.1. NCBI lineage: Eukaryota > Metazoa > Chordata > Actinopteri > Kurtiformes > Apogonidae > Coranthus > Coranthus polyacanthus. The sequence continues at coordinate 9,146 of JAPQRN010000828.1, read as the reverse complement.
AGCAGAGATAGCCTCCTATTACCAGCACTACGTTTCCCAGATGTCCCTGGAGCAGAACTTTGCCTGTGGAACTACCGTTACCTCAGTAACCAGACAGCCTGGCAACCAGGATGGGTCGCCGCCATGCTGGAGAGTGATGGGACTGCAGCACAGAGAGGGGGAGGAGCTGGGAGGTAAACCAAAACATTCAACATTCAACATGGTATGTTGTTTAAGCATAAAACAAATTGCTTAATCACGTTCTCCTCCTGTCTGCTCTTGATCCTCTTGATAGATGGCTCCTCTGTCTCAGAGGAGGTGCCTTTCTCATTGTTGGCCCGCAATGTGGTTTTGGCAACGGGGACACACGACATCCCGGCCAGGCTTGGCGTGGAGGGGGAGTCGCTGCCCTTCGTCTGCCACTCCTTCTGGGAGCTGGAGGCTGCCATCTCTCAAGGCGAGCTCGACCAGTCCTCCGACCCTGTGCTGGTGGTTGGGGCGGGCCTGACGGCAGCTGACGCTGTACTGGCCGCCCACCATCTCAACACCCCCGTTTACCACGTCTTCAGGCGGTCAGTCACAGACCCTGGCCTCATCTTCAACCAGCTGCCCAAGCTGCTTTACCCGGAGTACCACAAGGTGAGAAGTGAGAACCAAACCCAGAGCTGCTGTTTTTTCAAGTATTTCTTCCTTAAAGTCCCTTGAAGTCACATACTCCAGTATCTCCCCCAGCTATAACAAAAAAGTAATTTTGTAAGTATTCTTAGGTATTTTACACTGGTATTTTAGTTTATTTCCTGGGAAACAATAAAAAAAATGTTGATGCCTCATTGTGCACTCAGGTGTAAACTATTTGGAACTGTGCTCAATATTGCAATTGTTAATACTCCTAATGTTATCCAAGGTCCTTAAATAATATGAATGAAGTAATGTGTAGTGTCTGTTGACCTCTGCTGGTGGACAGCAGGTATTACAGCAAAATAATGGGATTTCCTGCTTCTGATATTTAGAGATATTTAGAACATATAGTCCTAATTTTAGTTATAATATTAAATATTGAAGAAATGTCCATAAAGGGAGGAACATTTTCTGTCACAAATGTTTCAGAGTCCAAAGTAAAGAAAGGAAAAGGTAAAATGCAAATGTGAGTCTGAAATCTGACAAAACATAAATGAAATATTTGCTTTACAAATTAAATAAATTTAAATAACATAAATTAAGAACATCTGATGTCAAAAAAACAATCTAGAAACAATTGTTATTCCAAGGGGAGGATATCACAAGGCCAGTTAAAGGACTATTATGTTGAAATTCTACACAAAATCACAGGGGATTGAATGATTGTTTCCAAAGCTGTAGAATAATCTTTTTAATATTCAAAACATTGAAACAAAAAATTGTTAGTTTTTAAGCATACATTTTTAAGAGTTATATGTTTCATTGACCTTTGACCTCCAGGTACACCAGATGATGACTCAGCAGCAGCACCAAGCAGGACCTCCACCTCAGAACCAGGCCCACAACCAGAACCATCACTCCACCTCTTTGTCTCCATCATCTCTCTCTTCCTCCTCTTCTTCCTCACTCCCCTCCACCTCCTCGTATCCCGGTTACCTCAGCTTCCCTCGCCACAGAGTTGTGGCGTTCCGACCCGACCAGAAGTGCATCCTGGAGTCGGACTCAGGTCAGAGGACAGCCGTCCAGATCTCCAAGGCTCTGGTTCTCATCGGCGCCCACCCTAACCTGTCCTTCCTGAACAACAACGGTCGTCCGCTGGGGATTAACCCAGATGAGCCAATCACATGCCGAAGGAACCCAATCGAAGCGGACCCATTTACGAACAGAGTTGTGGCAGCAGACGGGCCGGGCATGTACGCTATGGGGCCGCTGGTGGGCGAGAACTTTGTCAGGTTCCTGAAGGGTGGAGCGCTGGCTATTGCTAGTGACCTCGCCAAGAGACAGAGGGAGGAGGGAGCACCAATGGACAGATTAATGAACAGATGGCTGGACAGACAGACAGAAACAGAGGTCTGTGTTCTGGAGAGTTAAATGGACAGAAGCAAACCGCTACTCAGCTCTGATCCAACCAACAGGAACTGGGCTGAACTTGAATTCGTGCAAACCAGAGCTGCTGCTGTGTTTCAGGGTGTGGGGCTCTATGACTGGATCTGCACTGTTTAGGATGGGGCTGACATCTCATTAGATCTACTGTACATCTGGTAGGGGAAAGAGAATGTAGAAATGTCCAACAGGTCTAGACCTGAGGCAGTCTACAGGCTCAGAGCAGCTTGAGAAATGCCAACAGGTCTAGATCCTGCAGAAAGTCAGAAATGGTATGTAGGAAGAGCAGAAGGAGAGTGAGAGACGGACAGAAGGAAAGAGGACGTTTTTGGGTCGTATTATTACGCTACAAATTTGCACGTTTTTGTTCAGAAGCAGTGAATGAGTTGTGAAGTTTTACTTTAGACCCTGATTAACATTATATTTATGGGTCATACATCGATAAAATCCATACCGATACACAGTATCACCCAATTTTTAAACACTACATGAACATATTTGAAAACACAGTGGAAACCGCTTGTATCCTATGATCATGTTTTTCATTTTGTCATCAGTCTGTGAGTCTAATACTCAATTTTATTAGTGATAATGACTGGTGGTTTTTGTCAATATTTACCTCCCCCAAAGATGTGTGAGTTCCTGATGACAGTGACTACACATGATTACAATTTGACCATTTGGGTCAAAGGGAAATTCCCATTTATTAACATGGGGTGACATTTTAATCAATCACATCTCTGTCAAAACGTATCTGATTTGATACTACTTCACCACATAAATGTATGGTGGCACGATATAGTGCCACAAAAAGTTTGACTTTCAAAGGTCCAAGTTCACGATCACAGTAGACCATTCTCTAAAAATCACTACATCACACAGATCACATTTTAACTGAGGCAAATTTGGACTATTGTCCTCCACAACGTAAAATAAAACCTTGAGCGAATCTGCATAATTCTTGCAAAAACATGTTCAATTCAGTTTTATTTATATAGCACCAAATATCTCAAGGCACTTCACAAATTCAGGCAAAGGCCTTGAAATACTATACAGAGAAGAAACCCAGCACAAGAGTGGATCACAGGTTCCTCAGCAGGACTAAGTGATGGTTCAGGTTCACCTGATGTATGCTAAGTTAACAGTTCTGTCAGTGCATTTGACCAAGGTACTGGTGTAGCTCTGGAGTTGGTACCTAGATGCTACTCTGCTGCTTCCTGTGCTCATCGCTGCCCAAGTCAAGTGTGTTAATTTAAAGAAATACAAACTAGACAAATGACCAAGAGAGTTCTTTTCCCCATTTCAGAAGTATAATAGTGGACTGAGCCAGACCTATTTCCACTAACAAAGTCCAGGCTGGGTGATATGGATAAAAGTGGTATGACAAAAAGGTTCAGATCAGTCATATCAATAAGTATCACAGTAAATGTCAAATCATTATTTCTTTCCATTTTAAAGGATGATTTTTAGTCCTGAGTGAAAGTTGAAATGTGAAAAATTAAAATGAGGTAAAAGTCATAACAAGACAAAATTGACATAAAATACATAAGATGAAAATGACATAAAAGCTAGCTTTCGCAAGATTAATTTAAAATTAACCAAATGAGTGTGTCAACAAACGGCATTACATTTCAGAAAAAGTAGAATAAAACATTCCAAACAAGCAAAAAACAATTCAATGCTTTTGTCATTTTACTTTAAGTGTTTAGCTGACAGTGTAAACAAAATAAACCCTAGAGACAAAAGAAAATCACAGTGATGATAATTATGGCAATATAAACTTGTATCAGGGTAAATATCATTATTGTTTTGTCTCCCGGCCTTAGTGAGACTCAGACTACAAAAAGTTAGTCTGAGAAACACCTGAGTTCCACTGCTGCATCTGCGTTGTCTCGTTTTTTGTTGTAAACTTCGCGATTTTTCATGAGAGAAAATAATTTTCTTTTTCCTGTCATTATTTTAATATGCAAGCAGTCACCAGATGAACACTATAAGCAGACTGATGACATGACTGACATGATGACTTCAAGTGAATTATTTGAACAGCATTTGTATAGGAATGATTCTGTCCCAGGCTTTTTGATCCATGTAATCATGATGTGTCTGTAAAGCGGTTTCCACTATATTTCACTTAAAATAAGAAGCCTGTTTCCTGAGAATAATAGTCATTATAAGTTTGAACATATATATAGGACTATAAACCTGCAATATGATGCAACATGATGGTGAATTATTAATGAAAGAAGCACTTTTAAGTGGCAATTAAATCTGAGTACACTTCTAGCTTAATTAGTTGACAAAGATAAGAGAAGCGGAAAATGAGATCAGACAATGACAGACAGGTAACGGAGATGATCCAGAACCTGAGAAATAGAAACAGACAAGACAGAACTTTAAGCCACATACACAAACTCATTTTCTTTTACAACGCAGGATGAAGGTGAACATATGTCTGTGGTAAAAAGTGAAATTCACTGTGAGACATTTTAATTTAGAAACACTACACTGTTGCCAACAAACCATGGATGCAAAGTTTATTCCTGTTTCATACTTGTCATTTTCTACATGTTTTTATATAATATGGATTTGGTGTTGAATCTATCATGCTGTATTTTTTTATATTTTGTTATGATTTTCAGTCATGTCACAGGAAACTGTGGCTTTTTTTTGTACATTTTGAAATATTTTCAAATTATTTACTTTACAAAACAAAAGAGATCACATTGAATGACACAAGCAGTACTGTTTGAAGCTCTTTTGCACTGGTTTCATATTCCACTTCTGTAACTTGGAAAGAATACGCTCAAACTCCCCCTGTGTTTTGGTTAAAAGACAAGAAATAACCTTTTTATAAAACATGTTTTGTGCAAAGTCAGATTTTTAAACACCTTTTTTTTACTGACACTTTTAACATGTAAAAGTATTTTTTTTTTGCCTAATCAGAATGTGATGTGTGTGTGTTTAGCAGGAAAGCCAAAAGTTTAATGACATTCGATCCACTGTAAAAGTTACATTTCAGTTCCAGTGCATTCCGGGTTTCATGTAATTCTTCATTAGTTGAAACATGCTGTAAATATTCCATTTGCATTGCAGGATGGAGCTATATTACACTTTACACACATGCACATTACATCCTGACTCTGAAAAATGGCTCAGAAAGATGTGGACGTAATGATGTTCGAATTTGTCAAAGAAAAAGAAAATGTCTTTTTCAAACAAACTGTGTGCAGCTTTTTCTGAGTGTTGAAACAGAATTGCTGCTTGATGTCAAACATGCAAAATGCCGAAGGTGTTCCCCATGAATGCTATAAAAGCTATAGTGTAGTTTTATGACCAGTCTGCTTTTAGGGAGAAAAAAATAGCTGGCATAGAATAATTAGAAGGAAATCTGAGATGTGAGGATATAGTCTGTCAGCCACTTAGTGACTTTTGCAATAATTTACTAGCATTTTTAAAAAAACACCATTAAATCCTTAATTGCAGAATGGCAATGGCAGAATTTGAAAGTGTTCTTGCCCCACCCATGCACCGCAAATTTAGGGAAAATACTGGAACTTAGAAAGCAACTGACTCCTTATGCTACACATAGGGAATTCAATTCAATTCAATTTTATTTATATAGCCCAATATCACAAATCAAGATTTGCCTCAAGAAGACCATGGAGACTGCAGTAGTACTATAATTATACTATAATCTATAATCAAACTGGACAAACAAGGTCTGAATTTCAGACTCTCCAGTTTGATCTGTACCCAATTTGCAGGTGTGAAACCTCCCCTGGACCGCAGTGCGGACCAGGTCTTTGGTCCAACCAAACAACATGTCAACATCTATAACGGAAAGTGTAGCACATGTAGAAGATGACGACAGGGTCGTATTAGTCCACTACCAAAATAGCAGTGTGAAAGCAAAACTAACTGGACCAAATGTAGACAGTGTACAAAAAAAAACCACATGAACCCTGGTTTGGACCTTGGTTCAAACTTTCAGGAGTAAAACACCCTTGAACTATAATAAAATTCATATTGTCACTTTGAGTTCAACCGTATGGCAGAGTTTTAGATGAATATTTTAATTCAAACAATATTATCTTCTATGCTAATTCTATTCTGAAAAGTGTAAAGACTAGTGATGTCCAGCCAGCAGTGCCTCATACTGTCATTTTATTTTACAGCTGATTGAAAATTCCTGGTTTTGTTGTGCGGGGTTTTTTAATACACATTGTCTCCAGATGTTTTTGTCTGTATAAGTTGGATTCATAATACATATATAAAAATAAATTTCTATCTGTATCAACAGTCCAATCGATGATTTCCATGAATCTGTTTAAAACAGTTTCCAAATGGTCTCAATGAACACTGAGTATCGTTACGAGTGGCCTATCGGTGTGTCTATAGTCGCATCTCGTTCTACAGAAATGTCCACTTTTTTTTACAAAATGTTATCAAATAAACAAAAAAATGCATCTTTATGGATGGATGGATAGAGTATGTTAAAGTTGTTCATTATGACTAAGCTCAAAAGGACTTATGTGTCAGACTGCACATGGCCTTTTGCTTTGTTAAAGGGATAATTGAGGTGATTCTCCTTGGTCCAGTAGGGGGTAGATGTCAAAGCATCATCAACTCTTCATCGACCATGCTGAAATCCACTCCACCCTTTGTTGTGGTAAATTTGATATGTGTATATTATGTATAACACAATAATATAGTGCATATGTGTTAAATTATATGTCGGATGTTGCATATTATTTTATGTTAAAACATACACTGGAAGGAATATGGCTTCAAAATAGAATGTTTTCATTGTCTTTTTTTGAATACTTTAAGCATTTTCAGATATATAGACAGTACAACTTATTCCCACTAGAACCCACAAAGTAAAATACATGGAGGAAAAAGAAATATCAGTTATACTCATTATTAGCACATAGTAGATCATGTCATACTTGTAGCTGGGATATCACCATAACCATTGTTCCTGGACATAAGTATTGGCCTGTAGTGGAGCCACTTCAAAGGTTACATTGAGTCCAGTTGATAGAGGTGATAGAGGTTTCTATATAATCTATTAAATGTTGCCAGATCTTTATGAATACATCATATCTGTTTGTCAGGACATATGTGATTTTCTGTATTCATCTCTGATATTTGTTTTCTTATAGACAGGGGGGAATCTGATTTTTTCTAGAAACCACTAAAACTACATCCATAAATTTCATGGAAGTTGGACTTAGTTTCAGGGATGCTGGTGTATCCATAAAAATACTTAGATAAAATACTTTAACATGCTGTGTGGAATACGCACTCTGTCATGATCTGTGGAAAAACAACCCAAGTGCAGCTGTGAGAGTTTTTGGAGTTGAAGGCCGAAAAAGAGCAGGGCGGTTGGCTTCATTCTAGATCAAGGCCACACAGATCCTCAAGTAGCGTCAGATGGAGTAAGAGATCAAAACAACTGTAGGTATTTGGGTTCAGTCCGACATGTGTATGATTCCAATAGCTGGAAGTACCAACCCTCCTAACCTGAAGAAAACCAGCTGGGCAGAGACACATTAACATCTACATGAATATGTAGAAATGGACACAAGAAGGTTGAACTTCAGGTTGATACTATTGAAACAGGAGGTGATCTCCTCAAGTACCAACACCTTCTCCTCATTCATCACTCCTTTCCATTGTTCCTTTCTTACTGGAGGATTATCTGCACTTCAACTGTTCATGATGTTTACATGGTGGATTAGAATACATGTGTGAGCGACTACTTTTTGAAACAAAAGTTTCATTGTGCATTAAAGTAGTGTATTTTGTCATCTTAACATATCACTATGTTATATATTTCTTGCCTCTTAAAATCTGAAAAGTTGAAAATTTGGAATAGGAAAAGTTATTTGTGGAAGCTGTATGATTCTAAATGGCTTATATTCAGTGCCAAAAATTTGAACGACAACTTTTTATTTCTGAATCGGTGTCATAATTATCAAAAAAAAAAGAAGATATTTAATGAAATCAGTGACCTGTGTTCGGCCATCAATTAAAAAAGAAACCAATAGCAATTGTAACTGACCTCCTTTAATGTTAACATTTAATATATTAAGAGTGAAATATATAGCACGTTTGAGATTTCTTTATTTTGGTGGAAAAAAGTAAAACCTAAAAGTGAAATACTGAGTAACAATAATAACATTAATTTAAAATAATAAATCCTCAAAGTGTTTTTAAACATTTTAATCTGTACTCTTTGTAATTTATTAGTTTTTAAAATCACAAAAAAAAATAGAAAGAAAAGAAAACCGAGGAAGACGAATCTCACAAGAAAAATACATATGAGCACTGAGCTACACTATGGTTTACATTAAAAACTCATTCAGTTTCCCTGCAGTGAATAAAAGCCTGAAGACAAGTTGAATAAAGTAAAATTCAATTCAATTTTATTTATATAGCCCAATATCACAAATCAATAATTTGCCTCAAAGGGCTTTACAGTCTGTACAAGATACAACACCCTAACCCTTAGACCCTCAGTTAGAGTGAGGAAAAACTGCCCAAAAAACCTCAACTGTCAACTGACTGAAGAATTTAAACTCATACACATGAATATACTGTAACAATTCCTAAAAATGACTCCCCCTTTATCCAGAAAATAACAGGAAACGACATAGTTAAACCAAAAGGCTCAGGAGTGTATGTAGGTATATGCAGCCAATGAGTAAAAATGTACTTTTGATAAAAAAAGCAATACATTCCCAATTATATTCTTATAGGATTTTTCAACTCAAATATCAACATCAGCCCCGTATTTTACCACAAGGTATATATGGAAAGGAAAAAAACATCTCATCTTCTTCAAACATGAGGCAGAAAGCAGATGTCTGGACTGTTTCTATCAGCTGATTTGACATCAGTAATAAACATCCATAAAGCTGTAATGTATTTGATAAATTAACTTTTCAACTTATCAGAGTTTTAAAATAGTCCCAGTTCCAGGTGGTCTCTGCATGTTTAAAGTTAGTACTAAGATTAAACAGACTGTTCAATTCAATTCAATTCAATTTTATTTATATAGCCCAATATCACAAATCAAGATTTGCCTCAAAGGGCTTTAC